>BSBK01007013.1:1207500-1412500 GCA_027943335.1 Chamaecyparis obtusa | reverse complement strand
CCAATTGCTCTATATTATTCCTTGGGAGTGTGGTTGTAAATAAATGTATAAATTAAAGAAAATCTTATTTCCTTTGAAATAAATTTCTAAATGAATATTTTGTGTGTAGTAGAGGTTTGTATTTTGAGAGATTATTATGGTTGCTAGCATAGTTGTTTTTTAATCTTAAATTATATTTTATTCCTAAAACCCTAAAGTAAAAATATGTGATAAGGCAAATAATGTTGGTAAAAGATTATTAACTTTTAGGGTTTTGATACATTTTTAGCTAATATCATTCTTTAGTTCTCATATCCCTAATGGTAGTCATATAATTTTACCTTGTTGTAATTTTATTTTTAAATTTAAAATTAAAGATTGTAAAGTAAAAAGGGGGTTAAGTGATTATATATTACCCTTGTAATTCATTTGTAACCTTTTATTTTTTAGAAAGTAATAACTAATGGATTTATTAATAAATGCACCATTAGGGTTGTTGTCTCCTATAACACGTGCCCTAATGTAAATTATTTTGATTATTTCTTATTATTAGGGTAAGTGTCCCTCTTTTAGGATGAATTATAAAAAAAAAAATTACCCTAATGGAAAGGAGTGTTTCTATTTTGTGTTTTATATTGTTTGTTCAAAAGGTAATTTAAAATGAATATGTTAGGGTTAATACATTATGCAAATAAATTTTGAATTTAAAATTACAATACCTTATTTCTATTAAATATTTTAGGTGTTGTTTTATGTTTTGATAAATATAACTCATTTATAAAGTGGGTGGCTTATGATTTTTATTTTATTTGCACTTTATTTATTAAAATATCTTTTTGATTTATATCATAATTTTGTTATGTCTTATTTTCAATTTATTGTTAATTAATAAATAAATAATAAATAGTTTTTATGAAAACCTTACACATGTAATGATTTTTTATTTCCTTAATACCACCTAATGTTAGGCGTTTTGTGCAGGAGCTTAAAAATTGGATTATTAATACACGGAACACCTAAAGTGCAAAAAAATCAATGTAATTATATGGGAAATATTTCCCTAACAACCATTGTTATGGTTTGTTATGTATATTTTTGGGGTACGTGTATAATTAGGTCCTGTGAAAGGGCATGTCCTTTCATAGGGAACTATTGGGTTTTATATTTATATGTATTCAATTGTAAACAAGAGAACACAATCAATCACAACAAAAAATCTACGAACTCACAGATTGGAATTTAATGCCCAAAATCTTATGCACGAATATTAGATAAGTGTTTGTACCCTATTGTTAATATAGTTTTTTATGTTCAATTGGTTTCTTAGATTACTCTCTATCCAGGGTATCCTACTGTGTTTTCTATTTCATGCATTCATTTATGATTAATTTGTACAATTTGAATAATGGTAGCATGGTTTGAGAACCTGTTACTGTTTCCTTTCGGGCTCTTAAGTTGGGTTAAAAACCATAGGACCTATTGTATAAGTTGTAAATTTTGTTTCAATAGAAACTTGTAGGGTGATGGTCTCATTTTACAGAAGCGAGTTATCTTAAAACCGTCTCCGGTTATACACAACATTGAATGTATCTGACTCTAATCCCATTTTGGTATCAGGCACTAGTCTATTCATTCATTTGAAATTGTCATTTATTTATTTCTGTGATTTACATATCTTATTTGTTATCCTATTTACAAAGCATTAAATCAGGTTTAGCATTACTTTCTAGCCTTAGTTTAGATTTCAAAGCTATCTGACAATTAGGATATTAGGTTTTTTTTTCCTCCAAGGATCATTAACCCCTTTGGAAGGAATTTATGTTGTTTATGCATGTGTTTGTGCAGTTAGACAACATATTTGATTTAGGCCTACCGGCCTTGGTTTGGTCAAACCAGAATTGCAGAGGCATTTATTGTGCTTGTCAGTTGGCCTCAAAATGGTCCAGCATTTTTGAGCACCAATAGTTACAACAGAGAATATAAAGTTATAGAAGACTCAAGAAGATAAGACACAAGATCACTCAAAGATCCAATCAATTACAAGTGCTAGAATAGGCCAAAATAAACTAAATTTTGAAAGTACTATGTCCACTCAAAATTTCTCCAAAGTGATACTATATCTAGAAAGCAGACAAAAAAATATGCACTATAAAAAAATAGCACATGAAAATGTGTCCATATGAGCCCGAACAAAGCCTCTAAAGTTGTAAAAATTGGGATTTGTGATTTTTAGAAAAAATCAGGAAAAGAGATTAGAAATCACCTGCACCATTGTGTAGATCATGAAATTATACCCCAAAACAAAAAACATTTCTTGAAAAAATGATTCTGGATGACTGAGATATCATTGTTTGAAAATCACTTTTGAAATTATTTTTTTCTAAATCCTCGTTGTCACACCTTCAAAATTCAAATGGGTCTAAATTTGGCTTCAGATGTTTGATTTGGATGAAATAAAATTTGATTTAGGGGTTTTTGGACCTCCTCAATGTGATGCCAACCTCTTATTTTCACTAACAAGATCCAATTTTGACCTATGACAAAATTCTCTCAAAATAGGCTTATACAATGACACTCCTATTGCTTTGATACCATGTAAGAATTTTCCTAAGGAAAAGAATAAAATGTCAAGATCTAGAAGCTCAAGAGATAGCACAAATAAAAGAGACAAGATAATATGATCAAATGAAGAACTAAATAATGATCAAATGATAATGGATAATGAATAATAGATTGATTATAACTAATTGAATTGAATACAAAGTAGGAGTGCCTGAATATATAGGAAATGCAATAAGACTACATGATAAGGAGATGATAAGCTATCAACCACACTAGGTGGAATCACATGTCCACTAAAGGTGGATCATTCTCGATTGTACATCAAAGTATGTGCAACAATGATAGTATGAAAATGTGAGACAAGAACTAAAGGTGGATGTCACACACAAAGAGGTATGAGATGACAACTATCGCCATATAAAGTGGAATTTATTCTAACCGTGTGCTAAAATGAAGTGAAAACTCCTAGGTGTCTCAATGACAACTAATATGCAAATGCATTATCCTAAGTAAACTTAAATAAAGTGTAATTAGTAAATACTTAATTATACCAACAACAATCAATATTAACAATGGGAAAGAATAAGAAAGGAATATTATGAGGAGATTACATTACCAAAGAACAAGGGAAGGAGAAGGTATGTCATATGCACTATCTCAATTTGATCTACCAAATGAACCTAATGTAATTAAATAAGAAATCACAATAAATAATCAATCAAATGATAAAAATGTTGGAAATTTGGATGTGTCGTCATTGATTTAAACATGTCTAATGTGATTTTTGTGCTATTTACAATGTTGTTTGGATGTATAGTGTGAAGATCAGATGGTTTTGATATCTATTGTGAAGGTTGGTTGATAAATATACAATTTTTAAAGTAATGCAAAATGTTTAGATGAATGGTGGCATAAGGTTACTGAAGATGAGGAGTCACTCACCTCATGGGATGATGTAGAGGTTGTCTACATGCTTCATGTCAATTTTGAGTTGTTGACATGATGATTTGATCAAGTTACAGTGTCACACATGAATGCTAGTTATTTTGTTGATATCCAGTGTTACAGAGTTGTAGAGATTTCTTTAGTGCATGTGTTGTAGATGAGAACTTTGGTTATAAAGTTGGGAAGGTGTTGAGGACATAGAAATGTGTCTACCATTCAAAGGGTTTTTGATTCTTGATGATCTGGAAGGAAGTTACAAGAATTTTAGTTCAGGGTGACAATATTCTTGAAAGTTTATCATAAGAAGCTGGTAGATCTGATGAATGCGATGTGTCTATTTGTTTGTTTGTTCTTAATGATGCCTTTAAATGATCTAGGATTATGTTATTTATGAGTTGGTATTTTACATTGATCAAGGTGGCCAAGTTCAATGAATCTAAGTTATGTTTTTGTGATCTTAGTTGGCATGTCAAGGAAAGATTATAAGATGGTTCATAAGAGATTAGTAAAACATTTTAGGGTTATGATCATGATCTCAAGATGATATTGATGGATCAAAGGGATGTTTGGAAAGTATACAGATATCCCGATGGTTTTTTTTTGCGTTGAGAGATGGATTATTAAGGATTAGTTTTTTTTTGACCTAGTTCTTGATAAATATGGTGTATTAGGGTTTGATTGATGTGTTGTGAGTATGTGCTAGTGTTTTTGAGATCATGGAGGAAATTTTATGCTAGTGAAACATTTTAAAAGATCTACTAAAGGTTGAATTACTTGTTTGTAGTGTGACATAAAGAATTATAGAAAGGGACCTGATTGTATTGAAAAGGAACTAACTGAGGCATAGTGAGATGCTACTATCCAGTTCATTAATTATCATATCGGTGTTTGAAAAATGTTTGTACATTAGTGAGACTTAAAAATATTAATTGTAGTTCATTGTGAATTCCTTAGGGTTGGAGCCCAAGGTGAATTGAGTACTAGTCAAATCTAGGCAATGTGCCTGAATGCAAGTGCATTACTCATATTGTAATAAGATATACTTTTAATAAGATATTAAAGTCTTATTGTAGGTATCATCCCCACCATGGTTTTCACCCTAGTTTGGGTTTCCATGATAAAAATATTTGTGTTATGTGGTGTTATTTTTTTCTAATTTGTGTTTACATGCTTTACATCTTGGAAATCAGTAATAAATTTATATGATTAAGGTTTTATGCTTGAAGAGTTTAAGGGTTTTGAAGTTTATGTATTTTGGAAGCAACTAATTTAGCCCTGCCCCCCTCCCCTCATTTTTTGCTACCTATTTCCTAGAATTGATATCAGAGCTTAGTCACTTCAAGAAAGCCTAACAGCTTGAGGGATATCCAAATATGGTAGCATACAAAAATGACAACCCTAGATTTGATGGAACCAACTATGCACTGTGGAATAACCAAATAATTGTACATCTTAGATGTATTGATGAAGATTGATGAAGGATTACAAAGAATTTGTACAACCCTCCTCAGAACCCTATTACTCTTGATGAGATCTATTGGTACTTTTAAATTTTGGAGAAATTTGGAGTGACCATGTTGAAAACAATTTGAAGTCAAGAAAGGGTACACCATGTGAATCTGAAGGGTCATTGACAAGAAGTTAAATAAGGCTATGAAGAGATAAGGTGACATGCTATAGTGGATATTTGTGTGAACTTGAGTTTCTACAGGACTAATGCTAGTTGGCTAGGATCAAAGTAATTTGATGAAGCATACAAGAGGAAAATCAATTCTTGGTGATCCCAAGGAAGAAATAACATTTATAAATAGGAAATTCATGACTTTTCTTATCAGTTAGGGTATATATAGAATGAAGTGCCTTACCATCAAAATATTTTGCAATCACAAGTTGAGGCTTCTACAACCAAAAATTTCATGTATTATAAAATCCTTTTGCATGATATGTCCATTGTAGAGGTACCAATAGTTGTTGACTTGTTTCCATCATTTCCAGTTTGATAATAAACTAGTGCATGAGGATAAAATTTAAATACTACTTTGAGGTTGTACCTTGCATTCAAAGATTTGTCCTCAAATTTTGAATATTTTTTTTGCTCAAATCTTGTTGTATGAGGGATTCTAAGTTTGAAGGAATGCAGATGCAAAAGGTTGTGTTATAGGAGATATGAAAAGACAAGGGCCATGTGCAAAAGCATGAATTATGTGTATCTACATATGTGTCAAGAGGTCTTGTTGTGGATATGGAGATGTTAGAAAGTTCAAGTGCAAGAGTAGACCATCCCCGTTTCTTGCAAATAATTAAAGTTTCTCTTGTTACCCTTTATTATATCATTCAAGGGAAGATTACAATAGAAATTTTGGGTGCAAGATAATAAAATGGAGTGTGGGAGTCATCCTATACCCCTTGAAGAGCATATTTGAGCCTCTCCTTTGGGAAGATTGAGGGTGAAGTTTCTATACCTAGACCTCCTCTATAGTATTGAGCTCCTCATATGGATTGTACAAATATTAGTTGTGTGATATAATTTTATGATCATATTATTACCAGGTGATAATATTTTTATAATCTTCAAGGCATTTTCAAAAGTATTGTGAGTGAGAGAAGCTTCTAGTTGACTATGTTTCCCTTACTTAGGCACTGGTCATATTTGCAATTTGTTTCATTATTGGTCTGGTCAAATTCATTAATCAAACCATTTTATTTTACTATTATTAGAAGTGGGTTTGAATGTTGTCACTCTCAACTATGTTTCAAACATGTAAAATCATAATGGAGCCTATTCTATAAATTTTATTCATGTGTTCTAATTTAATTTATGAGAATAATTTGCTAATATGTAATACTTTTTGTTTCTAGTATATATTCTTAAGTATTTGCAAAGGAACCTAGGTCCTGCAGAGCCTAAAGAGTAGGAGGATTTTCTCACTCCTTGAGTAATCCTTGTCAATTGGTCATTGATCTAAGTTATCAATTGGAGAAACCAAAAAATTGGGGACTCTATTGTGGGTTTCTTAGAAATGCTAAATAAACTTGTGTCCTAGAGCCTCTAAATGGACAATATTAACTCCATATGGGGAAAGAGTCAAGGGTGTTAATGAATATGAAGTTTGTTTCATATTTGTAAATTATTCAGCCTGGACAGATTTTGTTATAATATATGTGAAAATCAATTGTGTGACTTTGTTGGTGGACAAACCCACAAGAAAAAAATTGTGAATACTCTTCATGCTCATTAATATGTATTCCTCTTCAAAGGAGGTGGTTTCTCTCTATTAAAAAGAACCTATAATATGAAAATGTTATAGACCCACAAAGATTTCAACTAAGGAAAGAGATGGATAGATACTTCCATATTCCAAGTATCCCTCATTTTTTAGGAAAATACAAAGTTCCCTACTAAGTGATTCAAGAATTACTTTATGGAAATATTAGTATTAGTCTTACATACTTCTCAACTATCATTTATATTCTTTTATTATAAGGGAAGTATGTATGTCTCAGAAGTTTTTTCTCATTAAGGAGAGATCTTTTTATTATGTTGTTTAAAATCATGTACTATTTCATTTGTACATTTCTTGTTTAAAATAAAATTTTGTAAGAGAACAATACTAAGAATGTCTTAGCTTGAGCATCCTTGTATGGTTCCTAGATTAATCATACCTTGTAATAAAACTTAGCTTCAGTTGTTTAGTTTGAGAAGTATTTTCAGAATTGAAAGGTATAGGGCCATAAACTTACACTATATATGTGGATTTGCAAATCAGAAAGGAAGTTCCAAAATTTAGTGGTTCAAGGTGTGAATCGGCACACAAGTACCTTAAAAAATTCAGTAATCTAAGGATGATTACAAGATTGATCATGAAGATGTGATTATGAGATTGTTTGTGCAATCTTTAAGGAGTGAAGGATGATATTGGTTTTCAATTTTATCACCACTATCAATCAACTCTTTGAAGGAGTTCAAATTAGTGTTTAATATAAAGTTTGGTGACTGGGTTAGTGAGTCTACCTTGCTCACTAGTTTCTTTTATATTCACATTAAAGATGAAGAGCTAGTCTTAGCTTTTAATCTCATATTTATAAAGACACTAAAGATAATTATTGAGAAATGTAGACCTTAGGATCTAATGGCACTAGTTATATACTTGGGTGCATTTGATCCTAAAAGGAGTTACACACTAAGAATGGAGAACCCAAAAAATTTACATGAAGTATTTGAGATAGTAATGAACATTGAGAAAGTATCCAAATATGGGATGATTAGAATGTTTAAACATGTGAAAAGGGTTTCACATGAAAATGAGAAATGCAGCTTGGAGGTTATAAATAAATGTTAGAATAATGACTATCTTGTTGTCCCAAATTTATCTCATATAAAAGTTTTGGTAATGTATTCTCAAGTGCATTGACTGAGCCACAGGGTAGTGCATTGTACATGGACACATCATATATTTCAACATGCAAATATACCTCATGTGCCTACTCAAGATTATGTGTATGAGAATTCATCTAGATTATGTGTTCTAGAAAGAGAGATTTCAAGTCAATGTGAGTTTTTTGTTCCTAATAATGTGATGCCAAAAAATGGAGATCAGATTGAGCCACAAGGCTTGTGGAAGGATTATCAAGCTCTTGTTGATTCCATAGCACATACACAAGAATTGATTGATCAATAGAAAAAGAGGTATGCAAGTAATTGAAAGGTTACATTATGAAAAGTTAAAGAGAATCTTACAATGAATATGGTTCAATTGAAGATTATATATATGTTGATGATATTGAAGGGGTGATTCCATTTACGAGAGAACAAAAATGTAATGATGCTTTATGTCTTGATATTTATGAAGTTTTATCTGAATCTAAGTTAGAAGTATTTTTAATTTATGAGAATGAGAATGACTCACATAGTAATGGTACTATTTCTTATGTTGAATATAAGAGTGTTGGATTCCTCTATTGTATCCCAAGTTATGAAGTTCATAATGATGAATATCACTTTTCTGGTCCAAGTAATTTAATTGAAACTGAGATGAAATCTTACAACATGTATGAAGATGAGCATGACATAGAGATGCTTGATGGTTCTTATGCATCACTTGTTTATTAAAATATGTATAATGCTGACTAGAAATAAATAATAATGTCCATCGAAGAGTTTATTGATTCAGAAAGATCCTGAAACTTTGATGTTATAGATGTGGACATGAATGAGGCTGTTGATATGCTTGTGAATAATGTTGAGTATGATTGTTTTTTTTTTGAATTTAACTGTTAGGAATGGGAACACTGAGAGGGGGGGGGGGGGGGGTGAATCGGTGTTCTATATATTAATACTTTTTCTTTACTCTTGAAAGTTAACTTAATTGCTTATGTAATGAAATGAATATCAATGCAAGTAAGATGAAAAACCATAACACTTAACACCAAATATGATTACGGGGCAACCCAAATAGGTAAAAACCCCGATGGGAATTAACACCCACTAAGAACTGGGCTAGTGTTTTATGATCCATGTTAGAAGATCTTGCAACCCTATTAGGAGTTGTTCTATACAATAATTTTAGTACAGTGACTTGGTCAAGGGTCAGACCCTGTTAGGAGTCTTTTACAATTAACCCTGTTAGGGGTGGGGACACACTGTCCTAGAGCTCACTTCTCAAGTGGTGAAGGCTATAACCTTCTAGATCTCAAATACACACTATATCTGCAAGGTGAACTGCTGTTGTGACACTGCTTATCAGATCAGTTCCTTTGATGCACTGATGCTTTTGTTGGTTCTTTTTTATGCTTTGATAAAAAGGACAACAACCTTCTCGCTTTGCAATGGATCTTTAAGAGAAGCCAACTCCAAGTATTTAACAAATGATGAAACTGACCAATTAACAAGGATGCAAATCCATCCTTCTACACTTCTAGTTCTACATAACCAAGGCGGATGTACCCTTCAACACCTTAAGATATTCAATAAGGCGTAAATCGGCAGAGATCTCATAAAGGCTCAACAAATCTAGGAGATACTAGATTAATGGCTAATCAATCCATTGAACATCGACCATAGATTGGAGCATGAGATTAGTACAACACCATGAACTGCATAAAACACAAGATATTTTAGAGTTTATTTTCAATTTGCAAAACATAGCTAAGACCGATCTGTGATGCATTAACAAGGAATATATTGATTTCTAACCAGTGCCTTGTCCATTGGGCAATACTTCTAGTTCAGGAGAAGCATACAGAAATAAACTACTATCATAGACTCAAGGCCATAAATACAATGCTATTAGACCATACACTACTTGCAATGAAATCCTTATGTAGAACATTAAGAATTTATGTCATATCCATAGCTTCATTTAATCTGATCCTAGATCAGAACTAAGGACTAATAACACATACATAGATGAATCCATTCAATGAATCAAAAGATTCATAATCCAACTGAACAACACGTAGTAGAGACTTGAATATGAGATAAAACTGTATTAAGTGTAATGAATCTTGCTTTTGTATCAATCTGATCTACAACATTTACCACTTCAACAATATGCAAAAGATCTAGAAATGCTTCTATTATATCTGATAACAAAACTAAAACAATCAGAAAACTACATCCTAATGGAACTAGGAAATGACTGAAACTAGGGGTTTAAGTACAGCTTCAAACCCTCTGTGGAGACCAGGATTTCGGAACCTTGAAATAATGGAAGAAAACTCTATAAGTAGCCAAAGAAAAACCATCATATTCATCCTTGTTTCAACACCTGTCCCTTCTCCCAAATATCTTGACCTCAACCTTTACAACTGCTCAAAATCTGAATTTATCTGCAGAAATATCTTCTTTGTTTTTCCCAAATTTAAGTTGAGTCATTGTTTCTTCATTTTGTTCAAACCGATTTGATCTTGCACCAAAATGGACTACAAAAATAAATTCCTCATTTCAAGACCTTTCCAATGGTATATTATACTCTATACTTCGGGCAAAATTTGAACCTCCAGCAGCATTTTCAATTTTCATCTTCATTAGCAACTGTCATATTCTTCAAATTCAAAAATAGGATAAGGTTTGGACATTACAATTTGTTTATTTTTTCTGCACATTTAAGATCTCAGGGGGCCCCATGTGCCACGTGGCACAATCTGGTTAGTCCTGTAGACCACATCATCACCACCTCATCAGGCTAATTGCCACATCACCAGTCGTGCCACATGTCATTCTCTGATTCACTGCTAGCTCTAGCCAAGCACCAAACTGCACCATTTCGCCACCTCATCCAGTCACCATGTGTCACCTTGTCGCATAATCGCATGGGCTCATAAGATTCCATGCGATCATGTGACCTCCGTCAGATCACCAACATGAATCTTGAGGTGGCTAGTGGATTCAATTTTCATCTTCATCACCAGTTGTCATATTCTTCAAATTCAAAAATAGGATAAGGTTTGGACATTACAATTTATTTATTTTTTCTGCAGGGGGTCCCATGTGCCACGTGGCACAATCTGGTTAGTCCTGTAGACCACATCATCACCACCTCATCGGGCTAGCTGCCACATCAGCGGTCATGCCACATGTCATTCTCCAGTTCATTGCCAACTCTAGCCAAGCACCAAACTGTACCATTTCACCACCTCATCCAGTCTCCATGTGTCACCTTGTCACATAATCGCATGGGCTCATAAGATTCCATGAGGTCATGTGACCATTGTCAGATCACCGGCGTGAATCTTGAGGTGGCCAACGGATCTACAAACTATGTACTTTGTCAAAATTACCTTAGCCTATGTGGGACCCACTCACCATGTCATCTACAACTCATCGCCATCACTATCATTGGTGTGCATGAGTAGCCCATCATCGCCATCACTACCATTGGTGCACGTGAGTAGCCCATCATCGCCATCACTACTATTGGTATCGCCATCACTACCATTGGTGTGCGTGAGTATCCCACTATCAATACATCTATTTTTGGACACTTACTGTGATCAATAGTATTTGAATACCACTTTCCTCCTTTCCACGGTGAATGTGGGATTAAATCCCTTTGCAAATATAACATTTTTACCTTTCAATTTTTTTTCCTTGTGAGCCAAGCTGGCACACTCCAGGGCCCACCAAATCCAGATTACATGTCTTTACATGCCCCTCTCTCTCCTGACTTCACTTTACATTCGAGTATCTTTCATTTTAAACATCTTCAAAACACAAAACAATATAAATGTGGGATAAAAACTGCAATAAAAGTGAGCTTACTATCTCTCTATAAGCTGTGAAGGTGTCCTCCATATCCACACCTATTCCAAGATTGGCTATAGAATCAAATATGAATACTATTGTAAACATCCAACAATTCTCGATGGACTGAAGATGCTAATTTAGAGCTAGTTTACCATTTCCAGCCATTATTGATAGCAATCCTATGCGGCTTTGTCTTAGTTTACAATCATCCACTCGACTTATTATTATTTCATACAATTTTTTATTGACCTTCCATAGAACATGTTGGAAATCCTCATCACCGAACCCCATGTCATCCAGTATTGACTGGTATTTGAAATATTCATCACTTGATAAAATAGATTTCTTATCAAGTTTGCAGAGACTCTATTAGTTTTATCCTTAACACTTACCCCTTTGGGCCTACGATCACATAAGTAGCCTTCCTTGTGCCTGTGAACAACATCCAAAAAGATCATGCAACACTCCAAGAAGTGAAGCACTTCCGCAATGCTCTTTCCTGGCATTTTCTATCTCATGCGCTAGTATGTGTTCATCATGCGTTGGCTCCTTCCACTCCAGCCTATGGACATTCATTTCTTCATTCTTTGTTGCTTCCCTCACTCCAGCCAAGGACTCATGCAATGCTCCTCCCATTCAATTTTGTATGCACAACCCTTTATTTCTCACGTTGGCTTTACACTTCTCATTGCACTAGCATATACATTATTTCCTATCTTGTCTTTCTCTCATTGCATATGCATCCTCTCCTTCAAAACTTAGTACGATGGCTGCCTGGTATGCATAGAATTGGACAAGGAAAGGGAGGTGCACAAGGAGAAAGAGCTGGCAACAAGCTGTGATAAATGTTATCAAGAAGACAAATGCATGGTATGCACAACATGGAGGCATAAGCATTAATATAAAGGAGAAAATGTGCAACACCCTTAATAAATAGATCATGTATCCTTTCAAAACTTTCAATTCGGCCAAGCATGTAGTAAAATCTGATTTTTACATATGCCAATTGAATTTTCTCCAAAGTTTCTAAAATTTCTCACCCATAGCCATTGATACATCTGCCGCAATCATTTTATTGCTTCTATTCCTTTTCCACCACACATCAGTAATGTTGACACTTCAAAGTGTACTTGCTCTGCTACTACTTTGATTTCAACCAATCATTGGATTGGATACAATTTAGCTAGGTTATTTATCAACTCTTGAAGAACACTGTATACACTTTCATAAAACTTCAAAGCCTCTACCTGATCTCTTTGGAACTTTGCATACACTGCAACCTTGAAATTGTAATGAACACTCAATTCAATTGAGTTAAAGTTTCTTTTTCTATGCAAAGTTTGAACCTTCATCCTTCCTCTCTATAATATGCATTTGACAACTCTCCAAAAATATTACCCAACCCAAGTAGAGATCGATTTGGTTCAGATGAGTCGTGCTTAACAAAAAAGAAAAGCTTTTTGCATCAACTTCTGCTTGCTTCCTAAGAGCTACAAGAAAATCTTCATTCACATCATCATTTTCTGAGATATCATTATCAATTGAAACATCATCTACAATGCAAGGATCATCCACTTCTTGCAACCTTTATAATAACAATGAGGTAGGTCGGGCCCCAAGTGGGTCCGGCCTAAAAAAATTTTGAACTCAAACACTTTAGCCTTGAAAGTGATCTAGATGACACTTCCACCAACTGGATGTGATCTGGACAATGCCAGACACAAAAACTTGATTTCTAATAACTTTCGCCAAGTTACCAAATCTAAAAAAAAAGTCTCCAGTCGTGCCATTAAAACACTGAGCAAAACTTATCACTAGACCTTGAGAGTTGGCAGGCGTGAACTTTGTAATACAGATAATCATCCTATCAGATGGCTTTGCCTAAAAATGAACAGGGTAGGAGATTTTAAAAGTTGAAATCACCTGTTTAGAAATGTTCAGCAAACACAAACCACAATCACCATAAATAGCCTCAGAAGGAGATGGATAAAAAAAATCAAATGGCGAGCTGAGGGCAAGCCACTGAATCTGACAAAAGAATCAAATGAAAGGAATGCGAGGAATCAATCACCATCTGAAAATATGCGTTTGACATCAAGTTACAAATTTCTGAAAGTGGCTACTTTGTGAATTCGATCCTGCCAACACTATCCAATTCACACAAATCACCTCCAGAATTGGCCTCAAAAACTTGCCTACTGAAACTTTCAGGATATGGAACCTTGGGCATTAATTCTTCCTCATATAAGGTACACGAATCCACAATCAACTCACCTGAGAGATCAAGTGGTTGATTACAATCAAACACCAAAGTCAGCCTGTTATAAATATTCAGGATAAAGACAACAAATTATGCAGAAATTGAGTTTATAATTGGCTTAGAAAAGTGGTCAGATGGATTGGCAGAGACTTGAAAATCTTCAGACAAGTACTCTTCCAGGTCTACAATATGGATCATCCTTTAATTTTTCTTGACCTCGAACTGGGTGTAAATGGCAAGACCCTGAAGTACGCCACTTAGAAAACTGAACTGTGTATACTCAGTAAAACTTAATAAATTGCAAATGAAATGGCTCTGACACACATGTCAAATGGGCACATGGGGGGCTGAAAATTGGCATGGAAATTATTTCTCATGCCTACACCATGATGCAACAACCCGCATGATATGAGCAATCACAGGGCAATAAATGCACTCATCCAAAGTGGGCCTCCAACTAAACTGTGTAACTGATCTTCATTAAAATGTTAGAAACTGCAAATGGAAACAGATTGACAAATTACCCAAATGAATTCAACATGGCCTGAAAATCTTCATGGTAGCACATTTCCATGATTAGAATATAGAGGAATATTCAATTATCTATTCCACTCAATCAGGTGCAAGTTACAAGACTTCAAAGTACGGCATTCAGAAATTTGTACTATCACACTCTAAGAAGCTTAATTAATTACAAACATAATGGCTTGGGAAAACCTATCATATGAACTCATATGAATCTACAAATGGAAATGGAGATTCTCTCTCATTCCTACAACACCTCAGACCCATCCTTATATCATGAACCACTATCAGGTCAAAGATGCAAGCATGCAAAGTAGGCCATTTGCTACAATTAGGCAATATGCAGAATGCAGATTTAAAATGAACACCTTTAAACAACTATCTCCAAAACTCATCAAAACTGAACTCTGAAAGCTATAACCCACTCCATTTACTCCATAATAGGTTTTTAACATGTTCTCCAATTGGTATGTCATAAAAATGATCAAGTCACATTTTACTTGCACTTCAAGTAGGCATCTTCGAAAAGTTTTCAGGGGTACTCACCTTGCCTTAAAGAAAATTTTGAATTGGTCACTCCAAATTTGGGCCAAATTTGAGAGTACCAACAGCTTTAACCTCTTGTAAAGCTCTACAACTTTCTAATTTCTCTTCGCATACTTCTTCTCTACTACTATCATCTCTATCTCATATCTCTCTTCCAATTACAAGGGTGCATGTCATTTTTATATGCGCTAACAAAATTATTTACTAGGTCGGCCCTTTAACCTACTACATACAATGCTTCCAAATGAATTGGCTCAAGCGTGTTTACATATAATCAAATTAACATGTCTATGACATAAATACAATAAGCGCATAGCCTTTACAAAATAATTTTATGATCACTAACTAAAATACAAATAGTCAACTCCATACTCTGTTTTGTTATGCCACTCACTGTCTGTGTCACTTCATCTGACTGTAACTTCCTCATACTAACTCATATCATCATGCGTTCTTAGACTTAGCATGAATACTCACTTAGAAGCTTATCTTCAAGGGTGCATGTCATAACTCTATCATATGTACGTGCGTTGATGCTCTATTCCTTTGGTGCACTGTTAACTGGCTAGCCTTCCATACTTAGCCATATTTCTGATCATCTACATTATGTGCTGACTCCAAAACTTTATATGAATTTGTTTCCATAATGACAACACTAAATATAGTCATATACTTCAGTATAGTCAACTTTCCAACATTAACTTCTTTCATGATATAAGAATAATTGAAGATGATAAATATAAAGATGTTAATGTAATGAAGAGTCCAGAGGTTGAACCTTGTATAAATACATGTGTATTCAGTGTTGATTATGAATTATCTGGGCACTCATCATTTATAAAGTTCAAGATCATATTTTTATGAGACAGTCATTAAAGTTGTTCACATTGATTTGAGTTGTAATCTCAGCATTGAATCATATTATATAATAGAATCAAAACTAGAAGTGTTCACTCATTATATGAATGGCAATGATTGGAGCATGTTTCACTTACAAGACACTAGGGTATGCAATGAAGGCTTTAACTCTAAGGATTCATAAATGTTATAACCTTGAAGCTATGACACAATATAGTTATATGTTCCTATTTATGAAATTTTTCCTTTGTTATAGTTGAATTTTGCATGAATTACATGAAAATAAATATGATAATTTTTCCTTTAACGTGCAAACTGGTGTTGGAACAAGACATGCTTATACCAGTTGTATGTTTGAACTTGAGTGTTTCAATTTTTTTAATCAGCTAGTTGAATTATCCATGAAGCATGATGGTAAGAGTAATAATGATGGATTTTGTATTGCATATGAATGTTTCTTATGCTATGAAGATGAAGTTTTTCAGTGCATGCATTATTTCATCATGTTAATAAATGCTCAGTGTATTGGAAGTGATAAATATGCCAAGTGGATGGGAGATGTTAGTTGTAATATGAATGATCAAAATATTCTTAGTGATATTATCAAATGGATTAGATTATTATGTGACAAAAACTAGATATATGATAAAGGAAGATATTGGATTTATAGCTTTGGTGGCCTCGAGCTTCCAAGTGTAGAGTATGTTTGATTCTTAAGTGGGAAGGAACTTAATGGAGAGATGAGGCATGTTGTCTTTTCCCCATAGAACTAGAATCTTTCTATGCTCACACAATGAAAACATTCCCAACTAGAGCCATTGTTGGTACTTTCAATTTTTTGAGAAATTTGGAGTGGCCATGTTGAAAATTTTGCTAAGAAAAGAAAGAGTATACCCAATGAATCTGTAGGGTCATTATCAAGCAGTTAAATGAGGTTGTTGAATGACGATGTGACAAGCTATATGGGATATTTATGTGTCTTTAGGTTTTCATAGGACTACCCCTAAGAAGTTGAAGATAGTCATGGAAGAGTGGGGTATGAAGGAGGATGTTTACCCCTACCTTCCGCTATGGTTGTTAGGGGAGTTTGAGGATACCACTAGATCAATAGGATAACATGTAATATTGAGTCTGTTGGAATAAAAAAAGGTTACCTTGGGCTTTTGCATGGGGATAGAGCAGTATGAGATGGAGTACAATGGAAGTCCAGGGTGATGTGTTAAAAACCTAAGGTAAGAGGGGACCCTGTTATTTTGCGTAGGGTTTTAAAATATCCAAGGCAATGCTAAGGGCGTGTAGGGAATCTTTATGTGTCTATTATAAGGAAAGGAAAATATCCATCCCTGGGGTAGCACAAGGAAGGGAAAGAAATTGTCTTATGTGCAATAGAAATGAGGTAAGCACATTTCCTAGGGAATACTCAGAGCCTCATATTCCCGTAGGTATACAAAGGGACCATTGCACCTTCTAGAAGATTGGTAGGGTGCACAAGTGAAAAACTCAAACACGGTCCATACATGGTAAACCTTATCCATAAGTGACATGTGGTGCCACATAAGCAAAATATTTCTAGTTGGCTAGGGTCAAAGTAATTTGACGTAGCATACAAGAGGAAAATTAATGCTTATTGTTCCCAAAAAATAAATGACATTTACTAATAGGATTTGTAGGACTTTTCTTATCAATGAGAGTATATATTGAAGTTCCTTGCAACTAAAACCTTTTTCAATGACAAGTTGAGGTTTATTCAACTAAGATTTTTACAGATTGAGAAATCCTTTTTTGGGATATGTCCATTACAAAGCTACCTAGAGTTGTAGACCTATTTTGGTTGTCTTTTCTAGTTTTAAAATCAACCACTCATGCCTAACGAAAAAATTTAAATACTACCTTGGGGTTTTTTCTTGCATTCATAAAGTTATCCTTAAAGTTTGAAGTGAGTTTTTGCTCAAATCCAATGATATGTAGAATTATAAGTCTGAAGGGATGCGATTACATAAGTTTTTGTTATGGGAGATATAAAAATACAAGGGCCATGTGTAGAGGGACAAATTGTGTGCATCTATAGAGGTGTCAAAAGATCTTGTTGCATCTATAAAGATGTTAGAAAGTTCAAATTCAAGAGTAGGTTGTCCCCGCTTCTTGCAAATAATTATTATTTCTCTTGCTACCCCTTAATTTGCCACTCAAGGGAAGATTACAATGGAAGGTTTACGTGTGAGATAAGAAGTTGGGATGTGGGAGTCATCTTGTACCCCTTGAAGAGAATATTTGAGCCTCTCTCTTGGGAAGACTAAGGGTAAAGTTTCTATCCCTAGACCTCCTCTGTAGTATTAATCGTTCAAGTGTGATGGTTACATAGCTCACAATTTTCACAAGCTCACTAGAGGAATTTCACCTTAAGGCCACCAACAAGCCAACCTAGTTGCAGCACAAGAAGACAAAAGAAAATATTATCTCCAAGAATAAATAGAGTCCATATATTTCCCAAATTTCTAATCAAAGTGGGGCAAAAGGACAAATATTCAAAATAAAGTGTAGAAGAGAGAATGTCATTTTCTTTGACACATCACAAGTGTGACTACAAGGAAAAGAGTGTAGTTAAGAAGTAGTGGAGCATGCAAAATAGCAAGGTAGAAGTTTGTTATTTTTTAAAGAGAAGAATGTACATTTTTTTTCAAATTAGGTTAGAATAAAAGGAAGGACACATGTCACTTATAAATAAGGTCTGGAGTTTCCCTTCTATATATTATTTTCTTCGCACGTTTCAAAGGGTTCCAAATCTTCTGATATCTAAAAGTGTAGGTAGAACAATTGTAAATATTGTGGGGTGTTTTAATTTTGAATGCAAGCATTTATTTTGTAATGCTTTGTTGTTTGTAAATAAGCTCCATGTTTTAGCCTTATTATGCAACTGTCTCTAATCTAAAGTGTAATTTTCTTTAAGATGGAATAATCAAGAATTCCTTCATCTTTCTTGGTACATTTTTTTGTCTTGGGTTTTGTTTTCCATTGTCTTCTACTCTAGGAGAAGTGCAACTAATTTGGTAAATGAAATAGGAATCTTGTGTCTTTAGATAGATTACAAAGAATAGTTGTGTTAAATGATTTTGTGGTCATATTATTACCAGGTGATAATATTTCTATAATCTTCAAGGCATATTTAGAAGAATTGTGAGTGAGAGAAGCTTCTCTTGACTCTGTTTCTCTTACTTAGACACTGATCATACTTGCAAAATATTTTTTATAGTGTTGGTCCCATCCAAGTCATTAATAAAACTATTTTATTTTATTATTATTAGAAGAGGGTTTGAATGTTGTCACTCTTAGCTAAGTTTGAAACATGTAAAATTAGAATGGATCCTATTTTGTAACTTTTATTCATGTGTACTAATGTAATTTCTTAGAGTCATCTGCTAATATGTAATATGTGTTGTTGCTAGTATATATTCCTAAATATTAAAAAAGGGTTACCCACCTAGGTCCTACAAAGCCTAAAGAGTAGGAGGAATTTCTCACTCCTTGAGTAATCCTTGTCAATTTACCACTAATCTAAGATATCTGTTGATAAGAGAGGGGAAATTCTTAAGTTTATCTTAGGCATCAGTTTGAGAAACCAACAAGATTACTGATTCCAAGGTAAAAATTAGGAAAAAAGAAGATTTGATAAGTGCACTGACTAATGTAGAGATGAATAATGTCATAGAATTGGAGACAACTAATCATATATGGAAGAAGTTGGAGATTATTTATGAAGGAGATACAACATTAAATATGGAAAATTTATAGAGCTCGAAGGGAAAGCATGATGCCATGAAGATGAGTAAGGATGAGAATATCTCCTCTTACATGTTGAAGGTTAATGAGATAGTGTGTTCTATCAGATGTTCTAGAGGAAAACTTGATAAGGATGAGATTGTTTCAAAAATTCTAAGATCCTTGATTGTTTCCTATGACAATAAGGTTGCAACTATTGAAGAAATAAGGAAAGTTACTAATACAAAAAGAGAAAATCTAGTTGGAAAGCTTACATCTTTTGAGTTGAGTTTAATAAATGTTGCACTACCCAAGAATGCAACAACTTTCAAAGCCACTACAACTTGAAGGAAAATGCAAATATCATATTCAGATAAGAAACCTTCAAGGAAATTGTCAAGATGGTTGCAAGAGATGAAGGACATAGAAGAGGAAGTTAGAGATCTTGAAGCATTGGAAGCTACATTTTGAAAAAGGATGTCTTACAAAGAAAGAGATCCAACTGGAAGTAATTACAAAGGAAAGTTTATCTTCAAATGTTTTTCATGTGGTAAGGTAGGATATTATGCATCTAGGTTCCCTACTAGATTTCCTAAGGATATGTATTAGCCTAAGCCTAGGGAAAGATGATGTTATTATGCTCAAGATAATGAAGGAATTACTGATGATGAATCTGATTAAGTTGATAAGGATGATGATGTTAGAAATAAAAATGCACCAATACAATTGAGAAAGGGGGGTGAATCATTTATGTGTGACATATTACTTTTAAATTCCTTTATAAACTGATTACTTTAAACAAATTGAAACAATAATGTAACCATAAGAGCATCACAAAAAAAACACAAAGATTTGTAGTCGAGGAAAACCTTGTTAAGGGAAAAACCCCAGTGGGGATGGAACCCACTAATGATGCACTAAAATATTGTCTCCCTGTTAGGATACCTAGCCTTATTAGGATCAGATTATTACATTCAGTATAAGTCCCTATTAAAGGACATACCTTGTTAGGAGTCTTTTCAACCCTGTTAGGAGTTGGTTACAAGGATAGGCTCACTACCCAAGCACACTACCCAAAGTGAAGGTTAAATACACCTTCTGAAGGTTAAACCCACCTTCTGGATCCACTATCCAAATAAGCATACAAGAATATACAATAAAAATAATGAAATGACTTACAACAACTAGCTTTTCCCAAACAGTTCCAATGAAGTGCTTAATGAATTACTTCTTCTCTACATCTAGCAGACCTTCCAAAAACAAGTTTGCACTCACACCCACATATTGCACACTATTATTCTAAGGAATGATTTTCCTTTATGCAAGTTAAAACAAGCTATTAGGTCATCCTTTTAGGACTTCCCCAATGTAAAAATAAATTAAAAACCCTTGCTAAGATACACGGAGTATCTTAAAAAGGTATACAACAAATTAAAATCATCATATGTGCACCAAGATACACAATCCATGCTAGAATCCTTCTGAACATATTATTATTGGAAAGTTGACTATACTGAAGTATATGACCATATTTAGTGTTTTCATTATGGAAAAAAATTCATATTAATTTTTGGAGTAAGCGCATATGGAAGAAGACAAGAAATATGGGTAAGTATGGAAAACTAGACAGATACTAGAGCACTAGGTGATCACAGCATCAACGCACGTGCATATGATAAAGTATGGAATGCATCCTTGAAGATAAGCTTGTTAGTATGTATTCATGCTAAGTCTAAGAGTGCATGATGATATGAATCAATATGAGAAAGTTACAAGGAGATGAAGTGGCACAGACAGTAAGTGACAGAATAGGACAGAGCATGAGGACGACTATGTGTATTTTGGTTAGCGCTTGTAATAATGTTTTGTAAAGGCTATGTGCCAATTGTATTTAGGTCATAGAAATGTTATTATGATTGTATGTAAACACGCTTGAGCCAATTATTTTGGAAGCATTGTATGTAATAGGTTAAAGGGTCGACCTAGTAAATAAGTTTGTATGCACATATATAAATAAGACATGTGCCCTTGTAATCATGAAGAGAATGGGATATAGAGATCGGATAAGAAGAGAAAAAGTATGCAAAGAATAGTCAGTATGTTGTAGTGCTTTACAAGAGGCTAAAGCATCAATGCATCAAAGGAACTGATCTGACATATAGTGTCACAATAGTAGTTCATCCTACAGATATAGTATATCTGGTATCCAGAAGGTTGTAGCCTTCACCACTTGAGTAGAGAGCTCTAGGACAGTGTGTCCCCACCCCTAAGATGGTTAATTGTAAAAGACTCCTAACAAGGTTTGACCCTTGACCAAGTCACTATACTAAAAACATTATAAAGTACAACTCCTAACATGGTTGCAAGATCTTCTAAGAGGGATCACAAAACACTAGTGCAGTTCTTAGTGGGTGTCAATTCCCACTAGGGTTTTTACCTATTTGGGTTTCCCTGTAATCATATCTTGTGTCATGTGTTATGAATGTTTATCTTACTTGCATTAATGTTCATTTCAGCATCTAAGAAACTAATTTAAGCTTCAAGATAAAAGAAAAAGTAATTAAGTATAGAACATTGATTCACCCCCCCCCTCTCAGTGTTCCCATTCCCAAAAATTGGTATCAAAGCATTGGTCCACTGAAGATAAGTTTAACCACTTGAGGAGATCATGGGTTCAGAAGAAATGAAACATTTGAAGAAGAATCTTGAAGCAGCTCTTGAAGACCTAGACAAATCAAAGAAAGAAATTGAAGAACTGAAAGAAAAGGTTAGTGGCTCACAAGAAATCATCAAAAGATTAAAAAAGGACTTGAAAGATTGTTCTACAAGTGACTTAGGGATAATGATCAAAAAAATGAATGAAGAAAACACATCTCTGATGGATCAGATTGAAGAGTTAGATGAAAAGCTATGTAACAATCAAGAAGCCTATGAAGAACATGTTAAAGAAAACAAACAGTTGGATGAAGAACTTAGGCAAGCAAACATGAAGATTTTAGATTTAGAAAATAGAAAGAAAAAGATAAAATCTAAATTGACTGAAGCAAAGAATCGCATTGACAAGTTGCACACAAGTAAGGATCTGATTGAATCCTAGTTGTATGAACAAAAGCTTAAAGGAGATACCAGTAGTATTGGATTCAATGAAGCACAAAATCAGATCAATGACATGTGAGCAAGAAAGAAAGCATCAGAAGAATCTTCAGAAACCAAGAAGATAGGAAATCATACAGAAGCTGAAATTGAACCACCCAAGGATGGGTGCAAACTAGTAAACAAGACTTGTTATGCTTGTAACAAGCATGGACATATAGAAAGAGATTGTAAAGAGGTAAGACCTTTCAATGGTTACTATTATTCATGCAATAAATTTGGACATAGAGCTATGAATAGTAGATTAAGAAAAAGAAATCAGAGTCAACAAAGTCAAAGAAATCATCCCCAGTAGAACATAAGAAACTCTCAGAACATTACATGTCAGATATGGAATTATATTAGTCACATAGCCAGATAGTGTAGTATGGTAACCCACATGAATGCACAAAGGAATATTAGGCCTCTAGTCATTTTTCACTCATGTAACAAGACTGGACACATCTCAAAGTTCTGCAAATCAAAAGCGCAGAGATAGGAAAGCCCTAAAAAGTCAAAAAGTTCAATGTTAGAGGAAGAAGGAGAATTCAAGTTTATGAAAGCTCCAGAAGATGCAAACTTTATTTGGAAGGAATTAAAGTTAGACAATATTGGTGAAATAGCTGAGGATGTATCTGTAATGGACGCACCTCCTATTTATGGTTAAATGACCTTTAGTGACATAGGGGGAGCTAGATTAGCTCTAGACCCCTACGTGGCTGGTATACTCACCCTCTGAGTATGCACCTTAGATTACAACTAGTTGGAGACTATATGATGTAGTATGCAAGAGCGCATTGTCACATTGTCAACGGAGAAGAAGAATGAAATTCACAATTGAAATCTATGTTTATGCAGCAAGCATTAATGGCAAAAAAAGTTACTTTATAGCCATTGGAGCTTCATTATTTGCACATTGCATTCTAAGTGAAGCATTTAGAGAGCACTGAAGATCTAGCAATTGAAGTTGTGAAGCATTGCAGTGAATCTATGAGCAAAGAAAAAAATTTGATTGTTGGAAGCCCTAGATCATCGTGACGTCTCAAAAAACCTTTGAAACCCTTCAAAAGCATCTAAATAAGTAATTCATGGCTACTCCAATTGTATTTAATGTAGTTGAAAGAAAGAGATATGTGTTTAAGAGACATCCATTCAAATCCACCTTAGATGACTTAGAAGGTGCATTTTCAAGAACCCCTATAGGCATTATGCATGTAGAAGATATACGTGCCTATATATATTGCAAAAAGGAACCAGCCAGCTTAGACAGAGTTAGGTCGCACTAGACTCCATGATGAATCTAGATAAATCATTCACCGATGAGTTTACGCACCTAGAGAATCACTCCATTATTGAATATGCTACAGTGCATGATTTTTATTGGTAAGATTGGATTAAGATTTTGTTAAGTAGAATTATGACCTATTTTGGATAGGTGAAGTGCTAGTCATAATCACAACAGATCTCATTCATGAGATAAAAGGTTTATTTAGGATAGGCACCATTCTTCTAGTTGGAAAGGATGTTAGGAAATTGGTTGAACAAGCCTACAAATCCCGGAGTAACAAGTGTGGGATGACTATTGAGCCAATTGAGGAGAAGGACACCAAATTGATGTCTATGATTCTTAGTTACAGATTTTAGCATGCCAATAGGGTCAACAGTATGTCCGTAGCCACTATTCTTGCAGCCATAAGGATAGTAAGGGAAAATGGTGAATTCAACTTGTGTGAAATCTTGTGCACGTAGTTGATGGACAACATAAGGGCAATCAAGCATGATAAGACCAAAGTATTCAGGTTTGGGTTTTTGATAATCTATATGTTCTTTCATATAGTTGGGAAGGTATTAGACTTATACTTAGATAAAATTCTACCTATAATGCCTCAAATATCTCTTAAGGCATCAGTTGAGAGCACACTAAGAGACTACATGGAGTTAGAGTTGAAAACCTTTAGTTGAAAGATGCACATGAGGTATAGGATACCTAAAATTATTGTTGAGAAATATAAGGAAAACATTTGTTTTATGGTGGAGACTGATAGTACTTGTATGGAGGATGTTGAACCTAGAACTAAGTGGATTCATCCACTTGGCTATGAAGTAGAGGAGAAAGTCTTGGAATCCTATGCACAAGTTTTATTATCAGTGCCCAAAGACTCAAATGAGCCTAGATGGGGAACCTATGAACAAAAGACTAGGGAAGTGGATGCAGTCTTAAACAGTGTTGCAACCAAGAGGAAAGCTACAAAAATCACCTCTAAGATTTTGAAAATCCATGGTGTGACCCAAGAAGACTTAGATAAGGCTAGAGAGGCTAAGATAGCCATGCAAATTGAGAGTGCATCCTCTATAGAAGACAAGATAGAGAAATCAGATGATCCTAAGACAAAGAAGATAAAATTTGAGAAAAATGATGATATCAATCTTGCACCCATAGTTACAGTTGATGTGGAGTCCACTGAAGCATCTCCTAAGGTGCCTAAGAGCAAGAAGCAAACTACAACAAGTCACCCTTCAGTTAGAGCCACAAGAAGCAAAGGCAGAAATACACAACCACCTCCTGGGGTAGGATTCCTACCAAGTCTTCAAGTGTTAAGGACTAGAGTGGTAGAGGAAGGAAGGTTAGATCAGATATCCAAATTCTATGATAGATATCATGAGATTGAAAAGTTTGAGATCCATGATATGTTGATCAAACATATGATAAAACTCAAGAATACCATGCTAGAACTGAAGTCAGTGATTCCAAATAAAGTTTGGGAAATTTTGGATTCCTTGAAAAGATAAGCAACAGAGGAAGACTTCAGAATCAGAGAGAAAATACTGGATGACAATCTACCAGTATGTTCAATTGATGAGAAAACACTACTTCTAGGTTTGGTGAAGCCACATCTTAGAACTAAAATGAGAAATCTACACATAATTAACAATGACTATGAGCCCATAACAAAGGAGATAGAACAAGCCTTTGAGAAGGTGTTTCTAGAACAATGCATGCAACCACCATCTGCACCCATAATCAAGGCACCTATTAAACAAGACAAAGTAGCAGAGGTCACAAATGTACCTATGACAGGTCCCCAGGACTCAGCACCCTTAGTAACAATGCCCACAGTTGAAATAAAGTCTGCACCCCTGACCACAACTCAAAAGGATGACACAATAATGATTGACAATGTGGAGATATCAATGGTGGCCACTGGAAAAGACTTGGACAAATTTGAAGAATCCTTTGTTAGTAAACAAGAAGAAAAAATTATATGCAGTGATATTTCACCTAAGCACCAAGAAGAAGTATTGAAAGAAGACATAACAGGTCACAAAGAAGAGGAGAAAGAAAATGAAAAGGAGAAAGGAGGAGAAGAGGAGCTAGAAAAGAAAACAATAGATGAACCCTCAGTTGAAATACCTACAAAGGTTAAGACAAAAGTGATGGACAACACACCTATCACCCCCATGCCATCAATATCATTTTTGTCAAGCTTGACCCCTGACACTACAAGCTTGGACTCTTGGGGAGAAGAAGACTTGATCAAGATCAGTGTCTTAGAAATGGAGAAGGCCAAAGAAAAACAAGTAATGAGAAACCCTCTATTTGTTGAGTCAATAGACATTTTGAATAATCTACTACTAGTTGAGGTCAAGTGCACTCAATGGAGGATGTCAGCAACATCCTAACAAGATTCAAGGAAAAATTCTCTTGCCTAGAAGAATCAATGGAAAAGGTAGCAAAAAAGAAGTATCTTAAGAAGAGATTGGATGAGCTATCTGCAAACTTTGCACTTGACCTCAACTCTTTAAAGGTTGGTCAAGCTTCACTGAAAGAATTTGCAGCCAAAGGAAGGAAACTCATAGCAGACTGCATGAACCAATATAAGTTGACATCATATATTTATAAGAAAATTCAGGAGAAAGAGGCTATGATAGATCAAGTCAGGAAATCAGTAGAAGATCCCACTACAAATATTAACATGTGTAAAAATATATACTAGGGACAAGTGGACAAGATAGAAAAGACAAAAAAAGAAATGTTCAAAATAAGGGCAAGGCAAACACAGCTAAGAAATGCTCTTGTGCCTTCACTAGATGTCTTGAATCAGAACATCAAGGATATCAATGTTGCTATGGTGACATATGATCAAGGTCCATGTTTAGAACTAGAGAAGATGGAAAAGTTAACATATTCTTTATGCACCCATCTCCAGACAGTAGACACACTAAAAATTTTTTGGCAGAATGAGATTGCTAAGTTGAAGTCAGCATATCAGGATATCTTCATTTTGTAAGTACTTGTGAATACATTTTTTAGCACCTTTTTCATTTAATGTCCAAGGGGAAGTACAATATGTAGTGTTAGAAATAGGGAATACTGAGGAGGGGGCGGGTGAATCAGTATTCTACAAACTTTTCTATTCACCCAATTAAGGATATAATAGATTAACTTGATACTTGCAAAACAAAGTAAACTAAATAGAATGCATAGAAATAAAGAAAATGAACTCATAACACCATGTTTTGTTCTCGAGGAAACCCTGGCCAAGGGAAAACCCTAGTGGGGATGATACCCACAATGATCCACTAATCAAAAGTATCTGGTAAAGGATGTTGACCCTATTAGGAGTCTATTACATACATATAGTGTCTCAGTCCTGATTAAAGGAATCCAGGCCTTGTTAGAAGCCTCAACCCTACTAAGAGTTGGTAGTACAAATATAATGATTACAAGATGAGCTCACTGCCCAAAAATATAATATACAATGATTTCTTATTACAAAAAGGGCAAGGTATATAACCTTTCACTGCTACCGAATAGCTTTCCTATTCTGATCTATCTCTTTACAACTTCTCATCAATTTATTTCACATGTATATGTCATACTCTATACTTTTCATTACATATGTCTTACATTTATACAAGTTATTAAGAATAATAAATTTTATAGTCAGCTTTAAAAAACATAAAGCACTTTACAAAATACATACTATCTTGCATTGCCAAAGGGTTAACATCTAGGATGTCATCCCTTAAATGATTAAGTTATTATTTTGATAAACAAAATAATCCCTTAACTTTCATACTGATTATGTCTTCTTTCTCTGCTTACTGATTATGTCTTCTTTCTCTGCTTGGTCGGCTCTAACTCTGTCTTTGGTAATTTTTTAATAACTCATTCCGTACATGTCATACAGAATTGTGCTTTTAGGTGAGTCTTCAACATACATCAAAGTATCCGTGTTCAAGTGCACAATCACTAAACTTACTTCTATCAACATCGCTATCAAAAAATGTCTCTGGTTAGATTGGAAAATCTTGCTTATACTTAGACAATTTACTCTACACTTTGACATAACTGCTTGCTATCATATTGAGATCTTCATAATGATTATATGTTTCCATAATGACAAAAACTTGATATCCTACTCAGCCAAATTTCCAACAATCTTCCCCTTTGTCATTGGTGGCAACATATAAGAAAATTGGCTAAGTCATACAAAACTTCAAAAACAGTGGCCATAACAAAAATTCTTCACTATCCTTATATCTCCAAATATTTTCTGAATATCTATAATCCCCCTAGGAATATACTTCCATATATGCTATACAAAAAAAAGTTATCTATACATCTTACAATTTTATGCTATCACTCCCCCTTTGACAACAATGACAAAAAGGGTGTCAAAATTGTTTACCTTGATTCAAAATTGCAAAGCTGGTAGGCTTGCAACACAATCTACAAAATTTACCTTTAAGCTTTCTATCTCCTTCTCCCATGCCTTCTTAACAGTGTCTGAAACACTAAGGAGTGCACATAAACCATATGATGCAATTTCACATGCATGAAGGTTTTCATAGTTGAATTTATCATAAGATGTCTTGAATGAAAGACATTCTTCCAATTGGCCTTCAATGATGCTTATCTTGATTGAAATGTGCTCTCTTAGAAGAGCGAATCTTCTCAATTTCTTTTCTTTCTCATCACTAAGAGTTCTTAGCTCATCATACAAATTACTTATTTTCTTCTCAAGATCAGAAATCTTCACATTCAAGTTGGATAAAAGATTTACCTCTGTTTGAATTTCCACCTCTTTTTCTTTTATATTTTCTATCAAATCTGATACATGATTATCTATTTTTGTACACTGAATGTACAAGGCTTTACCTCTGTCCAAATTCCTTCTAAGTTCCTTGATACATACATCCAAATTATTAATATCATTCCTAATATTCTAACATATATCTTGAAATATTTTGGCCTCATAGGCTTCCTGAGCTTTTACTGTAGCTATGTCTAATAAGTTGGTGAATTCACTGTCAAATGCCTTCACAACTTCTTTCGCTTTGACCTATGGATTTGCATCTGATATCTGACTGGTTACAATACTTTGTAACTTCTCTATCACTTCAAGCAATGCTCCTTCAAGGCTTTTCACTTTCTTGTTTTTACCAATGATTTTGTTTAAGGATGAAATCAGCTCTATCTGATCATCATCATCAACTTCTTTTCCAAGATTTGCAAAAATAGATTCTAGTTTTTGTTTCTTTGTTGTTGTCTTAGGAGTAGGACTGATTTTTCCTTGACTTTGTGCTCCTTCCTAACCTGCTATATCTATGTTTACCTGAATCTCTACTTTCTTTTTCTCTACTTTCCTTGTTTCCTTCCTTTCTTCCTCTACAATTGTTGTGTCATGTTCTTCCATAACTGAATTGTCAACAATGTTTTCAAGGTTGCTAAAAGGATTATCATTACTATCCAGTGTGATACTTGTGCCTTCCACATTCATTGTTTCATCTTTAATGTTATTTTTAGGTGATGGAGAGGGACTTTTCTGGTGCTTAGCTTCCAAAGCTTGATTTTCTACACTTGTGTGCTTACTAATACCTATGGTCATTACCTTTACAACTGCATGTTCAGTTTCCTTGTTAACTTCTTCATAATTTCCTCCCATTATCAGAATTGTTCTTCTTCTTTTTCTTAGGTGAGTATTAAGATCTTCATTATTTCCTTGAAATGATCTTCATTTTCACTATCATAGAGCTTTCTCACATAATTATCTCTTATCTTATTGTCTTGTTCAGCTGATCTCTTCTTTATGTTCACTAATTTCTCAAAAAGTTTATCTGGTATCTTCCCTTGAATACTATCAAATTTCTTATTAGCTAGTAACATATGTCTAACAATTGCATTCTCTAAGTTCAATTTCTCTGAATAATCATATAATTCATAGTATTTGTTCATCTTTGAAAAATCTCCATCATTAATGATTGAAGCATTAAATTTTTCTATCTTTAGTTTCCATTTTCTCTTATTGCTTCCAATTTCTTCATCATCTTTTACCTCAGATACATGTCTAGGAACAAGGGTGAAAATATTCTTTTGTCTCTTTTGTGGCCCACTTTCCATTTCCTTAACTCTTTTTGCTGGAGGGATGGTGGAAGATGTTAGGAATGAATGCTAAATTGTTTGGCACCCATTCTATAGTAGTTGTTGTTGCATTCATGACTATGATTGTCATTGATGTCAACATAGTGTTTTACTGAAGACTTGCAGAGAAGAAAACAATGTTTTGATTAGCGCATGTGGAATATTATAGTTGGAGATATGAGATGTTGAGGATATACTCTTTGATATGTTATATGTCTATGGTTAAGAGTGCAGATAGTAATTCTTTTATTCATGAAAGTTATGATCATTTTGGTGGAAGCAGGGTTCAGGCAGTGTTCCTGAGTAGTGGTTTTTGGAAATTGGATGATATCTCTTAATCAGGATGGAATCTGGCTTTGTGGAGTTAAAGGGAAGTAAAGACACATTTATAGTGATGTGGATGATAGCACAAACTTCAAGGTCACATGAGTGAATATTTATTGCATTTGGAAGCTGACAGTTTTATGTAATTTTGGTATAGCGTGTGGAATCTTTTATTTTGTAATTGTGTGCCAACTCATTTGTAATTATTTGAGTGTGCTATAAAGGAAGGAATTTTTTTCCTTATTGTATGAATTAGTAGTGATGATATGTGATGTGGTATGCATGAAGTGAAGAAAAGAGATAAATGTGAGAGTGAATTGTGAAGGAAGACATGCAAAGTATAAAGATCTGAAATTGAGATCTGATGTAGCATTGAGTGTGGTTTGGCACAGTCAGAGAAGAGGTAACATATTATTCTATTGAATAATGCAAAGATTATTTGGATAGTGAATTCAATGATCTTACCCTGAAGTTGTTTGGGCAGTGGGTCCTTTTGTCTTCCATAACTCTTAACAAGGTTAGAATCTTTTAACAGGGATTCAAAATCTCCTAACAGGGATTTATATGTACTGAATGTATTTCATAAGACTCCTAATGGAGTCCATCCTTTCACAAGGAATATTCATATGAGTGCATCTTTTTTGGGCATCATTCCCACCGGGGTTTACTCTTTGATCAAGAGGTTCCCTAGTCAACATATCTTATGTTATTATGTAATTGTGTATGAATATCTTTCTACATGGTTGGTAATTATATTGCTTATATGGTTTAATGTTGTTGAAGATGATAAAAGTTATAAAATTGATTCACCCCCCCCCCCCTCTCAATTATCTTGGTGGACTTTACTTTCTAACAATTGGTATCAAAGCGGCAGGTCCTTGAAAGAGAAGTTTAACAGCTTAAGGAGATCCATGGTGAATTTCAGGAAAGAAAGCCCTAAGTTTGATGGAGTAAATTTTGACAGTTGGAAAGAAAAGATGAAGACACATCTACTATGTTTAGGACCAGGTTATTGGTTGACTACAAAGAATGACAAGACTATCATTGAAGAAGATGATCTTGAGAAATGCTCCAATGATGAGAGAGATCTATTCATGTGTAACATACTTGCAAGAGAAGCACTTTTGATAGCACTTCCGCAGAGTGAATATAGTGAGGTAAAATGTTTGAAAAAGTCTCATGAAATTTGGAAAGCTTTGCACTCTACTTTTGAAGGTGATGAACATGCAAAAAGGGTTAGATTACATAATTGGATAAGTTCATTTGAAGATATAAGAATGTTGGAAGATGAATCTATTAGAAGCTATATTGGTAGAATGTCAGAAATTGTTGTAGGGATAAAATCTTGTGGAGGATCAAAGACAGAGAATGAAGTGATATGGAAAATTCTGAGGACATTGACTCCTGTATTTAAGTAGACAACATAGATGATTGAACAAGTTATCCCTTGTACTATGAACTTTACAAGAGAGACTCTTCTTGGAAGATTGGAAGCAGCAGAGATGAACCTAAGGTTATCAGGAGACTTACCTAGAATGGAGATAGCATTCAGTGCTCTTAGTGTTGGCCCTACATTGTCAAGAAGCATCAGTGTGAGTGGAGATTATGCTGGCAGCAATAGATCTAGAAATGAAGAATACAAGAAGATTGAAGAAGGTATTGCCTTGCTTGTGAAAAGAGAACCAGACGGTAAGAAAATTTATAATTGTTGGACTTGTCAAGAATATGGTCATTTTTCATCTAAATGTCCTAAGAGAGTTAAAAAGTAGAGAAATAATTTCAAGCCTAGAAGATCTAAGGAGTGTTATTATGCTACTGATGAAGACCTTGAAGCTAGTATTGAAAGAACTTTAAGTGAAAGTGATATTGAGAATAATGATGAAATAGGATTTGTAGCAATTAAAGAACAAAATTTTGAAACTAAAGTTAAGGAAGAAAATGCCTTAGTTTCTCAAGTTGAAAAGAAAGTTGATTGGATTATAGATAGTGGTTGTTCACATCATATAACTAGAGATATGAAAAATCCATAGAGTTTAACAATTATGATGGAGGAGTTGTTAGAGTTGGTAACAATGCACCTTGTTTGATTAAAGGTATAGGATCTATTACTCTTGATGGAGAGACTAATACTGATGATGTTTACTTTGTGGATGGATTGAAACATAATATTTTGAGTGTTGGACAGTTAGTTGATAAGGGATATCAAGTTTGGTTTACTGAGAAAACTTGTGTGATAAAGGATAAAGATGGAAATCTAATTGGAACTGGATCTAGAACCAGAGGTAATGTATTTCAATTGAATCCTACTGAGATGACATGTTTGATTACTAAGATTGATGATAGTTGGTTATGGCATAGAAGGTTTTGTCATATAAACTTTGATAACATTGTGAAAGTAAGCACTACACTTGCAGTGAGAGATTTACCTAAAATTATGAATCCTACTAACATGATTTGCAAAGAATGTGTGATGACTAAGTAGAAGAGAAGTTCATTTCCTAGTAAGAAGTTCACATCAATAGAGAAGCTGGAGATTGTTCATACAGACTTGAGCAATCCTACCAAGACTAGAGGATTCTATGGAGAAAGGTATTTTATGATTCTTGTTGATGATTTTACAAGAATGATGTGGATTGCATTTCTGAAAGAAAAATCTGAAGCATTTGATAAGTTTAAGATCATTAAGAACAAAGTTGAGAATGAATCTAGAATGAAGATTCAATGTTTGAGATCTTATAGAGGTGGTGAATTTACTTCTAGAGAGTTTAACACTTTTTGTGAAGTGAATGGTATTAAGACATAGTTTTCAGCCCCTAGAACACCTAAACAAAATGGCATTGTAGAAAGAAGAAATAGATCAGTGACTAAAGTAGCAAGAGCTATGTTATTTGAGAATGATTTAGCGAAGACATTTTGGAGAGAAGCAGTGAATACATCAGTATATACAATGAACAGAGTACAAATCAGAGCAGACACAGACAAGACACCTTATGAATTATGGTTTGGACATGCACCCTCAATTAAGTATTTTAGAATTTTTGGAAGCAAATGTTATATAAAGAGAGATGATGATATTGGAAAGTTTGATCCTAGAAGTGATGAAGGTATTTTTCTTGGATATTCTTTGAAGAGCAAAGCATATAGATGTTACAATAAGAGAACTAAAACTATTGTTGAAAGCGCAAATGTTAAAGTTGATGAAAAGTTCAAAATTCAAGAAAGAATGCTTGATTATGAATTTGATGAAGAAGCTCATCCTAAACCTAAAACTGAAACTACTAAATTATTCTATGAGACTGACAGTGAATTGTTGAATGAGAGTCATGCTGAAAAAACTAGAGAGAAATCTAGAGAAGAATCTATAGTTGAAGCAAGATCTGAGACTATGACACCGAACAGGTATTTATCAAGACATCATCCTGTTGAACAAGTTATTGGAAGTTTGGACAGAGGAGTTCTGACTTAGAATAAGGTACATTTATGTTTGATTTCTCAAATTGAACCTAAATCTACTAGTGAAGCTTGTGAAGATGAACATTGGATTAATGCTATGAGAGAAGAACTAGATTAGATAGAGAAGAACAAGACATGGGAATTGGTCCCTAGACCTAAAGACAAGAATGTAATTGGAACTAAATGGGTATTCAGAAACAAGATGAATGAACAAGGAGAAGTTGAAAGAAACAAAGCAAGATTGGTATGTAAGGGATACTCACAGAGAGAAGGAATTAACTGTGAAGAAAATTTTGCACCAGTAGCAAGACTTGAAGCAGTAAGAGTGTTTTTGGCCTATGTAGCTTTTAAGAAATTCAAAGTGTATCAAATGGATGTGAAGTCAGCATTTTTGAATGGAGAATTGGAAGAAGTCTACATTGAGTAGCCTAAAGGTTTTCCTTTGACTCAAGAAGGAGACATGGTATGTAAATTGAAGAAAGCTTTATATGAACTAAAATAAGCACCTAGAACTTGGTATGCAAGACTGGATAAGTATTTGTTAAAGTTGGGATTTATAAAAGGAACAATTGATAGCAATCTGTACACAAAAGAAATTGAAAATGGATTGTTAGTTATAGTTATTTTTTTTTATGACTTTATCTTTGGAGGAGAAGATGAAGCTAGTGACAAATTTGTTGATGAAATGAAGAATGAATTTCAAATGAGTATGATTGGTGAGATGAAATACTTTTTGGGATTACAAAACAATGATGGTATCTTTGTAATTTAGACAAAGTACTTGAATGATTTGTTGAAAATATTTGGAATGGAGGACTGTAAACTAGTTGGAACACCTATGGTAACTAGACATAAGTTATCTAGCATAGATGAAACACTGACATTTGAGCAAAAGAAATACAGATCCATGATTGGAGGATTGTAGTATTTGACACACACAAGACCAGATATAGCACATTCAATTAGAATTGTAGCAAGATTTCAAGCTGAACCTAGAGAATCACATTATGTAGTAGTAAAGAGGATATTGAGATATTTAAGAGGCACAATGGACTATGGATTATGGTATGAAAAATCTGATGATTTTACCCTATGTGCATATATAGATGTTGATTGGGGAGGCAGTGTTGATGATAAGAAAAGAACTAGTGGAGGAGCATTTTCCCTTGGAGGAAGATTAGTTTCTTGGCTAAGCAAGAAGCAAAATTGTATTTCATAGAGCACAACAAAAGTAGAGTATGTAGTAGCAACAAACAATTGTAACCAGATAATTTGGATGAAGCAGATGCTAAAGGATATTAGAATTAAATTTGTTGAACCTGTTGTTATACATTGTGACAACACCAGTATAGTCAATATGCCTAAGAATCCTGTACTACATTCTAAGACAAAGCATATAGAGATCAAGTATCATGTTGTAAGAGAGAAAGTTGATGAGAAAGAAGTCAGACTGGAGTACATAAGTACAAAGGAGCAGATAGCAGATATATTTACAAAGCCTTTACCTAAGGATACATTTGAGTATCTGAGAGGTATGCTTGGGGTTATGCCCCAGCCTACTTTTGAGTAATGATGTAGTTGGTTGCATTCATCCAGTAATATATGAGCCCTATCTTTCTTCTAGACTGGATGTCGGTACTTCCTCTATGGGGGAGTATGTGTATCTGAGCTGAGTCATGAGGACTTTAGTAAATGTATTTTCTGAACAGTGTCTTTTGACATTGAGTTGTTGTTGACTTAGTGATGGAATTTCTATCATTGATGTCAATGGGGGAGAAGTATGCATGAAAAACAATATGAGAGAACTAAATAGGATAACGAAGCAAGATTTGATTGATGAAGAGGATTTGAAGAAGCAATGTTGCAGTATTGGATTTTTGGAACATTGGATGTTTTTCATCTATGTTTCCATCAATGCCAATGGGGGAGATTGTTAGGAATGAATGCTAAAGTGTTTGGCACCCATTCTATAGTAGTTTTTGTTTCATTCATGACTATGATTTTCATTGATGTCAACACAGTGTTTTGCCGAAGACTTGCAGAGAAGCAGATAGTGTTTTGATTAGCGCAGGTGGAATATTATAGTTGGAGCTATGTGATGTTGAGGATATACTCTTTGATATGTTATATTTCTATGGTTAAGAGTGTAGATAGTAATTCTTTTATTCATGAAACTTATGATCATTTTGGTGGAAGCAGTGTTCAGGTAGTGTTCCTGAGTAGCGATCTTTGGAAATCAGATGATATCTCTTAATCGGGATGGAATATGGATTTGTGTAGTTAAAGGGAAGTTAGAGACACATTGATAGTGATGTGGATGATAGTGCAAACTTTGAGGTCACATGAGTGAAGATTTATTGTATTTGGAAGTTGACAGTTTTATGTAATTTTGGTATAGCATGTGGAATCTTTTATTTTGTAATTGTGTGCCAACTCATTTGTAATTATTTGAGTGTGGTATAAAGGAAGGAATGTTTTTCCTTATTTTATGAATTAGTAGTGAATATATGTGATGCGGTATGCATGAAGTGAAGAAAAGAGCTAAATGTGAGAGCGAATTGTGAAGGAAGACATGCGAAGTACAAAGATCTAAAATTGAGATCTGATGTAGTAGTGAGTGTGGTTTGGAATAGTTAGAGAAGAGCTAACATATTATTCTATTGAATAATGCAAAGATTATTTGGACAGTGAGTTCAGTGATCTTACCCTGAAGCTATTTGGGTAGTGGGTCCTTCTGTCTTCCATAACTCTTAACAGGGTTAGAATCTTTTAACAGGGATTCAAAATCTCCTAATAGGGATTTATATGTACTGAATGTATTTCATAAGACTCCTAAAAAATTCCATCCTTTCACAAGGAATATTCATATTAGTGCATCTTTTGTGGGCATCATTCCCACCGGGGTTTACTCTTTGATCAAGAGGTTCCCTAGTCAACATATCTTGTGTTATTGTGTAATTGTGTATGAATATCTTTCTATGGTTGGTAATTATATTGCTTATATGGTTTAATTTTCTTGAAGATTATAAAATTTATAATTATCTAATAACTGATTCACCCCCCCCCTCCCCTCTCAGTTATCTTGGTGGACTTTACTTTCTAATAGAAAATCTAGTAGATTTCCTTGTTTCTTGCACCACTTCAACTTTTATTTCCTTTTCTACAACATAGGCTTCTTCAATTTGAGCTACAACTGATGCTAAGGATGGAATAGAAAGAACTTCCTTCTGTCCAATGTCTCTTATTGATGATGTGGTCTACTTTGCCACTAGAAATTCTTGTTTTGAAATTCATGTATCCTTAAGAATTTTTTTGATAGTGCTTTCCACTCTTTTCTTTGATAACTTCTCTTCTTGTAGAGACTTTGTGGAGTTAAAGTTATCCTCAAAAGTTCCAAATCTAGAATTGCTTGCATCCATTTTTCTTTTCAACAATTTGTTCACATATTCTTCTTTCTCATTTTTAGATACTTCATATCCAAGTGGATCTATGAATTCTACTCTAGGTTCAACTACTTCAACAAAAGTAAAGTCAGTGTAAACCATGAAACATATTTCATCTTTGTACTTTTTTACTACAGCCTGTGCTATCCTTGATCTTTTCCTCATTTGATTCTAAAATGTTTTGATTACCAAGGTTGTGCTCTCATTGACCTTGTCTATAGGGTGTCTAGGATACACCCTATTAATTCTATCCATAGTAGTTCTATTGTCATTCCAGTCTTCTCCAATAGTGTATGGAAATCTTCTTAACAAATGAAAAAACATGTATGTGATTAGAGATGAGAATCTGAATTGTGAGTTCTTGGTTTTCTTTAACTTTTCAAGGTTCTCAAATAGTTGAATTCTCAAAATTTCACACATATCTACTTGAACTTTCTCTACACACATCAAATAAGTTGCATGAATCATACCAGCAATCATGTCATATTCTCTAGAATCAGCATAGAATTTAGATGCTAAGATCTTACACACATATCTAACATCATCTTGTATTATCTTGCTGATTACAATTCCTCTGCCATTATAAGATGATTTGGTGTTGTCTAGTGCTATCTTCTTAACATTCTTCTCATTAAAAGGTATAACTCCATATTTTGATAACCTAGTTACCTCATGAATTAGGTCTGCTATGATGTCTATTACTCTATCATCTAACCAAAATTTACCATTGTGAATTCTGCTTAAAATTATCTTTGTGCATTCATCATCTTCAAATTCATAGTTCAATGAGTATTTCACAATTTCATTTTCCTTTAAGTGTTCAAACCCTACTTTCATAGACATGTCCTGATTATATATCTTTTCATATTCCTAAATCACACTACTATCACTGACGGTCTCAAACTTGCATTTCAAATATCCTTTCACATCTTCCAAATGTAAAACTCCATCTAGAACGGTTGATAAAGCAAGACTAGGGTCTTCTTCTAAGGTTTCTATTGGTTCCCTTTTGATTTTAGGTCTAATTGTAGCTCTTATGTTGTGAATAAATGAAACATCCATATCTTCTGCAAATGCTTAAACTGTCTTATATATTTTCTTAGTAAAATACCTCAATTTCATGATTTAGGGCTTTGCGTAGATCTAGCACGAAATTCTTTTCCAAATTTTGCAAACTGCTTTCAATCACCGTTGCTTAATCTCCTTATCACTTGTAGTCGCTTGAATGATTAACTAATATTAATCATAATCTTTTAACCTCAATATTTTGACATCACATTCAATTCCTTTGTCATTTCTTTCCAAAAATTTGTTCCTACTTTCTTGTAAAACTTTACACTTCTTGTGAACTCGCATATATTCATATTAGCTCATGCGCTCTTAACCATAGCATTAACACATCATATACTACCTCATATTAACTATGCAAGACTCAATTCATTCTATACTAATTTCTACATTATCCTAAGTCCTATTCTAATTCATTCTTTATGAATTTAAGTGCTTTGAGATGGATTAGGAGGTTCACACTTACTATCAGATCATACTTCACCTGTCTAATTACCTTTTGTGTTGAATGTATCTCCTTGATTTGTACCTTTAACAAATTTCACTTCTTCTGAATTACTACAACATTCTTTTTTACTATTACTTGCATTCTCATTTCTTCTTGTGTAGTTCCTGTTGTTCGGATTTCTCATGTTGTCCATTTTACAAAATCTTGTTGTATGACCAAATTTGTTGCATATCTGGAAAACTACTCCATTATTTCCATATCTCGGTCCTCTCTGATTGATTTGTGATCTAAAATTTCTGGCAATCTATCCAATCTTGTTGCATCTATAGCACACAACTACATTTCTTCTATTCATATCTTCAGTAGGTTTCTTATCTACATGGTTAGTATCTCTAAACATTCTACTACTATTATTATTATCATTAAATCTAGGCTTTTTACAATCAATAGCTCTATGTCCAAAACCATGACAATTATAACAATAACCATTGAGAGGTTTAAATTGCTTACCTGTGCAACTTTCTTCATATGACCAAAAGTATTACATGCAAAACATCTACCTTTGAATTCTCTTTGTGTACCTTTAGGTTGATCATCCTCTTTAGGTGGATTAGGTATATCTTCAGATTTGTTAGCTTCATCAGATTTATTTTCATCTTCGTTCTCAAAAACTTTCAGATCTGGTTCCTTGCTTTCTTCACTTACCTTAGATGAGTTAAATCTTTTATCATAGAATGGCTTTTGATAAGAGATATGTTCATCAATATTTTCACTAGTGGAATACAATCTTTCAAGATGTTGCTTAGACTGAGTCAATTCTCCTTTCTCAAGTTCAGATGTTACTTTACAAAGTTTAGACTTTAGATCTTCATTTTCAGACTTCAGATTTGATTCATTCTTGTTGTTTCCATCTTTCAAACTTAACTCAGATCTACAATCTTCAATTCATGCTTAAGGATCTCATTTTATTTCTTTAGATTTGAAATTTCATCACAATCTTCAATTTGGATTGTAGGTTCCTTCTCTGATTTCAGTTCTTCTACTTTTTCTTTCAGTTTCTCAATGAAGTTCTTTGCATCATCATATTTTCCTTTTAGAGTATCTCTTTCTTCAGTAAGAATATCAATCTGTTCAAGAGCTTCTTCAAGATTCTTCTGTAGTTGATCCATATCCATAGAGATCTTACTCAAGCTGCTAGGCTTTCTATGAATTATTCTTTTCCAAGTAACTAAGCTCTGATACCAATTGTTAGAAATAGGGAATACTGAGAGGGGGGGTGAATTAGTATTCTACAAACTTTTCTATTCACCCAATTATGGATATAATAGATTAACTTAATACTTGCAAAACAAATTAAACTAAATACCATGCATAGCATTAAAGCAAATGAACTCACAACACCATGTTTTATTCTCGAGGAAACCCTGGCCAAGGGAAAACCTTAGTGGGGATGATACCCACAATGATCCACTAATCAAAAGTATCTGGTAAAGGATGTTGACCTTGTTAGGAGTCTATTACATACATATAGTGTCTTAGTCCTGATTAAAGGACTCTAGGCCTTGTTAGAAGCCTCAACCCTGCTAAGAGTTGGTATTACAAATAAAATGATTACAAGATGAGCTCACTGCCCAAACATATAATATACAATGATTTCTAATTACAAAAAGGGAAAGGTATATAGCCTTTCACTACTGCCGAATAGCTTTCCTATTCTAATCTATCTCTTTACAACTTCTCATCAATTTCTTTCGCATGTATATGTCATACTCTATACTTTGCATTACATATGTCTTACATTTATACAAGTTATTAAGAATAATAACTTTTACAGTTGGCTTTACAAAACATAAAGCACTTTACAAAATACATACTAACTTGTGTTGCCCAAGGGTTAACATCTAGGGTGTCGTACCTTAAATGATTAAGTTATTATTTTGATTATAAAAAAAATCCCTTAACTTTCATACAAATTCTGTCTTCTTTCTCTACTTGGTTGGCTCCAAATCTGTCTTTGGTAATTCTCTAATAACTCATTCTGTATATGTCATACAGAATTGTGCTTTTAGGTGAGTCTTCAAAATACATCAAAGTATCCATGCTCAAGTGCACAAGCACTAAACTTACTTCTATCAACATCACTGTCAAAATTTGTCACTAGTTAGACTGGAAAATCCTACTTATACTTAGACAATTTACTCTTTGCTTCGACATAATTGCTTGTTATCATATTGTGATCTTCATACTGATTATATGTGGCCATAATGAAAACAAATTGATATCCTACTCAGCCAAATTTCCAACATGTAGAAGGAAGAATATGGAGCCTTGTAAATTATACAGAAGGTGAGATATAAGTTAGAGTATATATTAGAAAATTTTGTATAAGGATACAGTTAGTAACTTCGCCATATTCCTTTGTTGCCATTAATGAAAAAGGGGGAGATTATTGGCAAGTTGACTATTCTAAAGTCTATGACTATATTTAATGTTTTCATTATGGCAACAAAGTCATATTAAGTTTTGGAGTTAGCGCATATGGAAGAAGATAAAAAATATGGCTAAGTATGGAAGATTAGACAGATAGCAGAGCACCAGGTAATCAGAGCATCAATGCACATGTGTATGATAAAGTTAATGCATGTGCCCTTGAAGATTATCTTGTTAATATGTATTCATGCTAAGTCTAAGAGGGCATGATGATATGAATCAATATGAGGAAGTTACAGGCAGATGAAGTGGCAAAGATAGTAAGTGACAGAATAGGATAGAGCATGAGGCCGACTATGTGTATTTTGGTTAGTGCTTGTAATAATTTTTTGTAAAGGCTATGTTCCTATTGTATTTAGGTCATAGACATGTTATTATGATTGTATGTAAATGCGCTTGATCCAATTGATTTGGAAGTGTTGTATGTAATAGGTTAAAGGGCTGACCTAGTAAATAAGTTTGTATGTGCATATAAATAAGACATGCACCCTTGTAATCATGAAGAGAATGGGATATAGAGATTAGATAAGCATAGAAGAAGTATGTGAAGAATAGTCAATATTGTGTGTGAATTTTGTACCTGATCTATAGACACAACACTTCAGTAAAACATTAGAGGTTAGTAATAATCAAAATCATGCAAATAATGGGAAACTAAACTAACGAGGTGATTTACTGCCTTCTAGTAGATGCAAGTGTGAATTCTCAGATTGTACCAAGATCAATGACCTTGATGACACCTAAACGAAGGATTTGAATGCAATTCTAGATATGGATTGAATGCAATTAATCTATTTTTTTGGATTTTCTATGCAATAATGATGCAAAACAATGATGATCTCACAAACTTGAATTCCCAAGATGATTCTTCAAGCTCCAATTGTGCAAATTCTTCAAATTTGATATGCTATGATTCCTGCAGAGTAAGTTTGCAAATTCATGAGATGTGATATGAAGAGCTAAAGCCTTAATTTATAGAAATCTAGGGCTTTGGAGATGCATGAAATAAAGCCATAAATCACTCAGATAAGCTCAACTTGATTTTTGAGTTATCTGATTATAAAGAATAATTAACTCACAAAACCATGCAAAAGTAGAGTTGAACTCAACATAGAGTTTTTGATTTAATTGATAATTGGTAGTTGCCTGCTTTTCTGATTGTGCATGTTTTATTTATGAATTAATTTAATAAAATAAAGTGATTTATTCTCAACTTAACTGATTTTAAAATTAAAATAATTGATTTATTGGTTAATCAATTATTAAAATCAAACTTTTATTAAAAAATAATATCATTAAATATGACAACTTGCTTTAATTAATTAAATAAGAATTTAATCAATTAATGATAGGAATTTTGATTTATTGTCAAATTTAAATAATAATAATTAGGAATAAATATAATTAACTTCAATTAAATAATTAAGTGGCATAATTAAATCTAATTAATTAAATATTTAGAATATTCAATTAATCAAACTTTAGGATAAATAGGATTTATCGTCAAATAATCATTAAATTAAAGAAAATTATGATGATTAGGAATATTGCTAGGAATATTTCCCAATTCAGAATTTATGATAATCAATTAGGATTCGATGATGTTCATATGTGCCTTAGGTTAGGACTTTGATGTTGATTTCATTTGATATGTCGATGTAGGAGGTTAATGAACCTATAGCCCATTTTTGGGGTATTACATTTTTCCCCTCTTTGAATTACTGTGCGAAGCGCAGTAGTTCAAAGACAGTCTATGTATGATGTTGAAACTAATGTTTGAAATTGGTATTGATATGATAGGTCCTGAATGACCAAAGATAATGTTAACAACAAATGAATCGATGATTGCGAAAAAGTGTCAAAACACCTAATTCTAAACCTTATGATTACAAAGAAGTGAGTGACAGATTCCAAACCCGATTGTCCTTATATTGAATCACATTGGTATCACATTTGAACCCTTCAGTTTTCAAAGAACCAAGGAAATAACACAATTGAACCGATAGTTGCAAAAATTGATACAATTTTACAAGATTAAGAGAATACCAGATTGATATGGATCTTGATGAATCTGATATGCCCCGAGTGATGATTGATTTTCCCCGAGCGATGAGGTCTTTTGATGAATCAGCAAGTAGACATGGTTGTTGTCTTGATTACTGATGAAAGATATGATTTCAGATTTAGATTATAGACTTTGAATGATATGCAATACCATGCCCCCTTCAGGATTAAAATTGAAATCTGACAAGAAAAGTCAGCATTGATAGTTTAGAAGCATGTTAATTGATTTAAGAAGTGGTTATACACGTTTGAGAATGCATTATGCATCGTTTAGAGGTCCTGGAGACCAAGTTTGACTAGGTGAAACCATGAGTTGACCATAGTTGACCAAGTTGAAATTTTGATAGTTTGATGTAAGATAATCAGTTAAGTTGAATACTGGATTTCTGTGATGATAGAAGGTCGATTATGCAAGTAGTAGACCATCCTAGGTCCAAAAATTTTAAATCATGATTTTGACATAGTAAACGATCTTAGATTTTGATTTTGATCCCAAAAATGGATTCAAAATGTCGATATTAGCTAGGGGTGCAATTTTCATTAAAACAGAGCACTTTTGAAAATTAGGTCAAAAAGCTATATATAGGCCTGAAGGGTCATTTTCAATTCATTTCAACCTTTTGACTTTGGAGATTCTGTGGAGCCCTCTAAGTGAGAAAATGGCAGAACCAAAGGTACATGTGAGTTCACATTGATTTGAGCATAGTCGGAGACACCAGAGACCTCGATAGTATGAACATGTGGTAAGTGGACCTTTGTACCTCTCTATAAATTCCATTTTTGCATGCTTTATAGGATTTTAGCAATTTTTCATATGTCTTTTCCATTTTTGAATTTTGTATGCACGAAAACTTGTACGACTCCCCAGTGGGACTCGTATGACTTTTTAAATTTAGATAGGTTGTCATCCCATAGACCCCCATGACTCGTACGACTGATATACTGTTCTTCTCTTTTTGATATACTATTCTGACATTGATAGCTTACATGAGCTCATTATTTTGTATACTGTGCCAGTAGTGTACCCCTGACTAGTTTGATATGATTGATATATATATATGAGATTGAGTTTTTGGTTGTGACTTCATGTGTACTTGTCATGTTTTTTATTTATGATGATATCATGTGATGTTAATGCTATGAATAGTGTAGAATGTATGTATGGATCAATGCAATGCAATGATTTCTTTCATATGTATGGATGTTATGCAAATGTATTTGATTATGGAAAGATGTATGTATGATTTATGCTTATGCACATGGATGAATTGTAATGCAAAAAATGATTATGGTATGTAAATGCAATGATACACATGATATGTTTTGTGGGTATGATGAAGACAAGTACTCAGTCTTATGTCAAAAAGGATGTTTAACCCAGGATAGTAACTGCTTGCGATTCTGTAAAGAGACCTTTGAGTTAAAGTTTTAGCTCTTGTTAGATTTGAAGAGAAGATTGAAGAATCTTTTAAGCATTTGAAGTTTATTCAACCATTGTGAGATCATGCAAAATGCAAAGAGACATGCAGAATGAAATGCAACCTAAGACCTAGGACCTAGTCACTGATCATGTGTGAGTCATTCTCATCATTGAATTTTTAGGTAACCAGATAAATCAATATAATGCCCACTAGTTATGAAACCATAGACATATGATATTGATTTGTATGCGCAGGAATCAATACAACACCCACTGATTAGGAAACCATGGATATATAAATATTGATTTTGTTTTTGGAATGTTGGATTAGATATAAGCATCAAGGCATAAACGCCAGGATGACCTAAATATCATGTCCATTTTGATATAGCAATTTGTATAAGCATCAAAACATAAATGTTGTGATGACCAGAATACACCTTGCATTTTGACAAACACATCAAAATAATCAAAAGATCATTCTAAATCTAGTGTGAATTACCCGTAGTGACCCTTTATCATTCACATCCTTAGGTAAGATCGCGTTTCACAGTAGGAGAAAGAACTCACTCAAAAAGAAAATAGTTACATCAAACTTCCTTGAATTTTCTAGGTATCAATGGTTGAGGTATGCATGGCCATCCAATTCGAGATAGAGGCTCTTACAGTCAGACACCATTTCAATCCAGAATTTCCAAAGTTGTTAGATTTTCACATACAAGAAGAAGACAAAGAAAAGATTATGCCCCCAATCATCACTCTCTAAATCCTGTAAATGACATCATCGAAGAGATCGAAGGGACACAATATGCAAAAATCTCAATGTGAATTAGTAAGCATACAAGGAGATAAAAGCATGAAGAAGCTTAGATTGTTTTCAGTTTGATGTTTGATTGCGTTGTTGTAGATGCAAAATCCTTTTTGGAGACAAGACCGACTGACTGACTCAAATTAAGCTTCAAAGGACTCTGACTGGATATGACTCATCTGAGGTATACTGGAGACCATAGGATATGACTTTGATTTCCCCCAAGTGCGAGGCACTGATAGGATACAGATGCTTGAGCTGATTGGTGTACAGACTGACTTATTGAAAATAAGAATGTAGAAACAAACCGGGAGATATGCACAAACTAAAGCAGGACTGAAAGCTGGGAAAGACCAAGATTGCATTGATAGATGGAGCATTTTGAAATAAGTGGCACCCATTTGCCGAGTTTTCACCATCTTGGAAGAGATTCTATTTTTGCTACCAAGGCGCCTGTTTCCAGGTTTTCACCAAGGCACTTTTTCTTTTCTTTTTTTTTTCTTTTTTTTTTGTATTTTTCATTTTTCCAATTTTTTTGTACTTTTGATATATTTTTATTTTTTTTGAATCATCAAGGTGCCTATTGCTAGGTTTTCACCAAGATGTTCATTTTTTTAGGACTTTTTCCAATTTTTAAGATTTTTTTTTTAGGACATTTTACCATAGACTGAATGCCTTAGGCATAGAATTTCCTTAGATGGAGAACGTTGATTGGTTCTCGAAGCTATTCTCCTTTAGTCATTGAGAGTTGATAGGCACCAGAGCCAAAATTAGCAGTGATTACAAAGGGACCCAGCTAGTTGGGTTCAAACTTCCCCTTGCGTTCTCGATGTGATTGATTTTTTGGATTCTCTCTCAAGACTAGATCACCAACCTGAAATTCTCAGTGTCTGACTTTCTTGTTCTAACCTCTAGACATTCTCTTTTGATATACTCTGACATGATCATACACTACTTTTCTGCACTCATCTAGTAGTTCCAGTTCTTGCAACCTAGACACTCTGTAGTCATCATCAGTTACTAGACCATGCATTCTGATTCTTAGTGATGGGATTTCAACCTCAATAGGTAGTACTACTTCAGACCCATAAACTAAAGTGAAAGGTGTAGCCCCAGTGGGCATTCTGATACTTTTTTTGTAGGCCCAGAGAGCTGGATTGGTCATGAGATTCTAGTCTCTTCCTGCTTTATTAACTGTTCGGTGCAAGATTTTCAATAGATTCTTATTAGAGGCCTCTACTTGGCCATTCCCTTGAGGATAGTAGATAGAAGACCAATGTTGAGTGATCTTGAACTTGGCACATAGATCATCTAGGTCTTTGTTTTTGAATTTTCCCCCATTATCTATGATTATGGAATGAGGTATCCCATATCTGCATATGATATAGTTCAATATGAACATAGATATTTTCTTTCCAGTTGCTTGTGTCAAAGGGACTGCTTCTACCCATTTTGTAAAATAATCTGTTGCTATGATTATATGGGTATGTCCATTAGAAGAGTGAGGATGAATCATCCCAATAAGATCAAATGCCCATTGATGAAAAGGCCATTGTGTAGTAAAGGGAATTAGATCTCTCCTTGGAGCATGAATTAGGTTGCCATGTACTTGACACTTTTGACAATTCTTAGCAAATTTGATAGCCTCTTTCTCCATTTCTGGCCAGTAGTACCCAGCCCTAATAATTTTTCAAGCTAGTGTTAAATCATTCAAGTGTGACCCACAAATACCTTCATGGACTTCCTCTAATGCACGTTGAGACTCTTCCCATTCTAAACATCTAAGTAGTATACCATCTAGACCTCATTTTTATAGATCATTACCAATGATGACATATCAGGAGGCATTACAAATAAGGTATCTCTTTTTGTGGTGGTTGAAGGTATCGAGAATGATTTGGTCTTTGAGATAGGAAAATAGGTTTTTATATCTAGATGAATCATGACCTACAACAGTGCAAATCATGCGGGTTTCAGGGGAATCATATGTAGAATAGGATAGTGCTTCCACCAGGAACTTGTAGCGTAGCTCATGTTCGAGTTGCTGTAATAAAGTAGATAGTGTTTCCATTGCATCGGCAGCCTTGTTCTTCGTTCTAGGGATTTGCTCAAATGTGATAGATATGAAATATTTCTTAAGATCATCTACCATTCTCTTGTATGGAATGAAATTTTCATCTTTAGTTTGGTACACATCATTTACTTGATGGATAACAAGTTGTGAGTCTCCATGAATGTGTATCTCTGTCACTCTCCACTCAATTGCTATTTTCATACCATTCAAAAGGGCTTCATATTCTGCAATATTGTTTGTGCAAGGAAACTTTAATCTAAATGCTTTTGGTATTGAGTATCCTTAAGGAGTTATGAACAATATGCCTGCTCTAGATCCATTCTGTGTGTATGAGCCATCAAAGAATAATTTCCATTCTCTAGAAGAAAGAGTCATGATAGAGGATTCAGGAAATTCCATTTGCATTGGTGTATCATCAATCATAGGTGCATCTACTAATTGATCAGCAATAACCTATCCTTTGATAGCCTTTCTTTCCACATATTCAATATCAAATTCACTTAAGAGCATGACCCATTTGGCTAAACTACCCATGAGGGAAGCTTTTCTTAGTAGGTATTTTAGTAGATCAATTTTAGCTACCAATTGAGTGGTATGAGCTAACATGTAGTGTCTTAGTTTCTATGAAGCAAAGATCACAGCTAGACAAGCTTTCTCAATCATTATATAGTTCTTCTCATATGCAACCAATGTTCTACTGATATAGTATATAGCTCTTTCCTTTTTATCCTCATCATGTTGTACCAGCAATGCCCCCAGTGATGTATCTATTGTGGAGACATATAAGATCAATGGCTTCTCATGAATAGGAGGCATCAAAATAGGAGGATTTGATAGATATTGTTTGATATGATCAAAGTTTTTCTCACATCCTTCATTCCATGTAAAGGTCACACCTTTATGTAATGTTTTTGTAAAAGGTTGTGATATGTCCACAAGCTATGAAATGAATCTTCTGATAGATTGAACTCGTCCTTGTAATGTCCTCATTTGACTAATATTCTTTGGTGGTTGCATCTCCATTATAGCCTTTACTTTAGCTGGATCAACTTCAATGCCCTTCTTTGAAACTATGTATCCTAAGAGCTTTCTAGAAGTGACACCAAAAGCACACTTCTTAGGATTTAGTCTAAGACTAAATTTTTCCATTCTGTCTAGAATCTTGCTCAAGTCCTTTAGATGTTCAGCTCTAATCATAGATTTTGGTAAAGTATCATCAACATAATCTTCCATAGTCCTATGCATCATGTCATGGAAAATAGATGTCATGGCTCTTTGATATGTAGCACCAGCATTTTTAAGCCCAGATGGCATGACATTCCAATAGAAGGTGCCCCATGCACATGTGAAAGTAGTTTTCTCTTGATCCTCTAGAGTAATTTTTATTTGATTATATCCAGAAAAACCATCCATTAAGGAATACATCTCAAAACCCGCAGTCATTTCCACTATCATATCAATGTTAGGTAGTGTAAAATCATCCTTAGGGCATGCTTTGTTCACATCTCTAAAGTCTGTGCAAACTCTGATTGATTTATCTGGTTTAGAAATAGGTGCAATATTAGATATCCATTCTACATAATCAATAACTCAGATGAATCTGGCTTTTAGGAGCTTCACTAATTCAGCTTTTACTAAGAGTGCAACATGAGGATGCATCTTTCTCAACTTTTGCTTAACTGGTTTGACATTTGGAGCTATAGATAGATGATGCATTATAAGATTAGGATCCAATCCTGGCATATCTGAATACTTCCATGCAAAGTTGATCTTCTTCTTTTTTAGGAATGTTGTAAAATTTTGCTTCTCTTCTTCTGATAAAGATTGTGCTACATGGATCAACTGTGGTTCTTCTGTTGTTCCCAAGTTGATAGATTGAGTGGGCTCATTTAGAACTAGAGATTTGTCCTATAAATGACTCGGAAGGACATAAAATATCTCATCCTTAGGCACCTTAGAGAGGTTTTCACCTTCGGATATGTCTTTTATTTTTACTTTTGTAGGTTATGAGATTGCCACAAAGTGGTTTTCACTCTCATAACTCTTTTTCATTTTATTCTTATTCTTATTTTTCTGACTAAGATATTTGATGTCCGACTCGATCATGCTGACGCTCGATTCACTAATGTAAGTCCTCATAGGCTCAACTAAATTTAGGTAGCAAGCAAGGGCATAGTCATTCAGGAAGGTATAAATACCATGGCTCAGATTTGTGGAGGTTTGGTCTAGAAGATTAGGACATTGGATAGTCAAAATGGGGAAAGATTGGGAGATAGTGTTTATGGATATGGATATGTCATCATTGGTCCTAACCCAACACTCAAGTTCAAAGGTGATATTACAACTTAAGACATTCAATTCGTGAATAGGCTCAATGTCATTGTGGGAGTCCAATTCAGGCATAGGTGGATCAGACTCATTAAGTTCATTATTTCACTCTAGACTTATGTTGGGTGTAGGTGCATATTGGTGAATAACATCAACATGTTTTTCTATGATAAGCTCATCTTGTTCTGGAATGACTCCCCATTCATAGTCATTATATTCATCTTCTGATTCAGGATCTCTAGGAAATCTTAGAACATGAGTAAAGTTAGGGTGAATACCCTAAGAAGGGTTACCCTCGAATTTAGATTTGTATTCATACTCATGAGAATCTATCTCAGAATAGCTACCACCTTCCTCTTGGTCCATTTGATTAGCTTCAAGATTAGCTGGTTCTTGTGTGGCAACTATCTCTTGTTCTATAGTAGGTTCTTGTGTTTCTACTACATTGATTCTTCTTATGGGATCATCTTTTGCATCAAGAAGGTCTTTGATTTCTCGAGGAAATTTTTCATAGGGAATGAGTTCTGAGCTATCTTAATCACTATCTGATGGTTTAGTTTCTTCTTTCTTAAGAAGGGCTTCTCTTGGTGTGATCTACTATATGACATGAGAACAATTACCTTTGAGGTGAAAGGGTTTCTTTTTAAAGCCTAAGCCACGGTGGGTACCAAAAATGTGTGTGTGAATTTTGTACCTAATCTGTAGACACAACACTTCAGTCAAACATTAGAGGTTAGCAATAATCAAAATCGTGCAAATAATGGGAAACTAAACTAACCAGGTGATTTACTACCTTCTAGTAGATGCGAGTGTGAATTCTCAGATTGTACTGAGATCAGTGACCTTGACGACACCTAAACAAAGGATTTGAATGCAATTCTAGCTATGGATTGAATGCAATTAATCTATTTTTTTGGATTTTCTATGCAATAATGATGAAAAATGATATGAAATTGATTTAATATGAAAAATTGATATGCTATGATATGCTAAATGATCTAACAATAAAAACTAATATGATATGAAAAACTATGCAAAACAATGATGATCTCACAAACTTGAATTCCCAAGATGATTCTTCAAGATCCAATTGTGCAAATTCTTCAAATTTGATATGCTATGATTCCTGCAGAGTAAGTTTGCAAATTCATGAGATGTGATATGAAGAGCTGAAGCCTTAATTTATAGAAATCTAGGGCTTTGGAGATGCATGAAATAAAGCCATAAATCACTCAGATAAGCTCAACTTGATTTTTGAGTTATCTGATTATAAAGAATAATTAACTCACAAAAACATGCAAAAGCAGAGTTGAACTCAAAATAGAGTTTTTGATTTAATTGATAATTGGTAGTTGCCTGCTTTTCTAATTGTGCATGTTTTATTTATGAATTAATTTAATAAAATAAAGTGATTTATTCTCAACTTAATTGATTTTAAAATTAAAACAATTGATTTATTGGTTAATCAATTATTAAAATCAAACTTTTTATTCAAAAATAATATCATTAAATTTGACAAGTTGCTTTAATTAATTAAATAAGAATTTAATCAATTAATGATAGGAATTTTGATTTATTGTCAAATTTAAATAATAATAATTAGGAATAAATATAATTAACTTCAATTAAATAATTAAGTGGCATAATTAAATCTAATTAATTAAATATTTAGAATATTCAATTAATCAAACTTTAGGATAAATAGGATTTATCGCCAAATAATCATTAAATTAAAGATAATTATGATGATTAGGAATATTCCTAAGAATATTCCCTGATGCAGAATTTATGATAATCAATTAGGATTCGATGATGTTCATATGTGCCTTAGGTTAGGACTTCGATGTCGATTTCATTTGATATGTCGATGTAGGAAGTTAATGAACCTATAGCCCATTTTTGGGGTATTACAAGTATGTTTTAGTGCTTTACAAGAGACTAAAGCATCAACGCATCAAAGGAACTGATCTGACATACAGTGTCACAGCAGTAGTTCATCATGCAGATATAGTATATCTAGTATCCAGAAGGTTGTAGCCTTCACCACTTGAGCAGTGAGCTCTAGGACAGTGTGTCCCCACCCCTAATAGGGTTAATTGTAAAAGATTCCTAACAGGGTCCGACCCTTGACCAGGTCACTGTACTAAAAGCATTGTAAAGTACAATTCCTAATAGGGTTGCAAGATCTTCTAACAAGGATCACAAAACACTAGTGCAATTCTTAGTGGGTGTCAATTCCCATGGGGGTTTTTACCTATTTGGGTTTCCCTGTAATCATATCTTGTGTCATGTGTTATGAATGTTTATCTTACTTGCATTAATTTTCATTTCAGCATCTAAGCAACTAAGTTAAGCTTCAAGATAAAAGAAAAATTAATTAAGTATAGAACACTGATTCAGCCCCCCCCCCCTCTCAGTGTTCCCATTCCTAACGATTATCTCCTTTGGTAAGACCTAAGTAGGTCTTCACAAGACCACACGCTTTAGTTGATGTCACCACAATTTTGGTGACCCAATAATCTCACAAAATGTTCTTCCAAGTGTTTTTTGTCAAGCCTCAAACTCACATACCATAATTCATACTCACATCCAAGTTTTCCTATAAACTCAGAGACCATTACTAACATATCCTTTGTTTATGCATTGTGACTACTCTTCACCAAAACAAACATAACTTATGTAGAAGAGTAGATAATTATATATGACTTTAGACATAAAAATTACACACATTCTTCATTACAAATCTAAGATTGCATGTCCTGGAATGTCGTCCAATATCCATACCACTCTATGAGACCTACATGTTCCTATCATAAGTAGTCTAGTTGATGAAACCAACTGAAATACATGTTGACATCAATGGAAAAATATGAATGTCAATACTTAAGACAATAATAATTCCAACAATGTCCTCCTTTGGTATTGATGGAAACATATGAGAAAAATGATCAACCCAAAAGATGATCTTTTCAATGCTCCCCCTAACATAGTGAGTTTTTTTCATCCGTAACACTCCCCCTTTGACATCAATGGAAAAGGGTGCCAAAAATTTTTATTTTTCACTATTTTTGCACATCCCACCTCTGCAAGGTGTATATTTTTCAATTCTTCATGCCTAAAACAAACCATGTGCCTGATCACCCAAGTGTACTATGTTATGTTATGTGATCACTCCCCTTGAGGAGTGCATCCAAGCATCAAGTCCAGAGAGTGATATAGCTATGATAACTACTGGACTAATGCATTCCTACATCCATTAGTTCATACAAGGAGGGGTTCTCACCCCAATCATACCTTTGAGATATTCAAAGGTATCTTTTGGAAAAGGTTTGGTGAACATTTCTTCTATTTTTCCTTTGTATTGATGTACTCCACTCTAAATTCCTTTTCTATGACCTTGTCTCTCAAAAATTGATATTTGATTGAAATATATTAGTCTTTGAATGCATAACAAGATTCTTTGACATGTTCACTATGCTTGTATTATCACAATGTATTACAATAGGCTATTCAAAGATTACCCCTATGTCCCTCAACATTTGCTTCATCCATAGAATTTGTGTATAATGTATGGAAGTAGCCACATACTTTGACTCAATAGTAGAATGAGCTATATAGTCCTACTTTTTTCTTAACCAAGAGACCAACTTTTTGCAAAGGAAAAAGACTCCACCACTAGTTCTCTTCCTGTCATCTATACTTCCTACCCAATTTGCATCAGTACAAGCATATGCTATGAAATCATTAGATTTATCATACCATAAACCATAATCTATTGTTCATTTTAGATATTTGAATATCCTTTTAACAACAACAAGGCGAGTCTCCTTATGATCATCTTGGAACCTCACAACAAATCCAACTATACTCGCTATGTTTTTCCTAGTGCATGTCACGTACTGAAAACCTACAATCATGGATTTTTACTTTTTTTGAAAGACACTTTTAGATTCATCATTACTTGAAATCTTACACCTAGTCACCATAGGTGTCCCAACAAGTTTACAATCCTCCATTCCAAACTTCTTTAGAAACTCCTTAAGATACTTGGTTTTTGAGATGAAAATACCATGTTTATTTTGAATTATTTTAAACCAAGAAAGAATTTCATTCCACCAATCATTGAAATTTCAAACTCACTTTTGATTTCTTCAAAAAAATTATTGCTCATTTCATCATTACCTCCAAAGATAATGTCATCCAAAAATACCTCAACAATCATAATATCCTCTAGACTCATTCTCAAATATAGATTACTATGTGCACAACCTTTTCTAATACCAAGATGTAATAAATACCAATCAAGCCAAGAACACCATGCCCTTGGTGCCTTCTTTAGTCCATACAAGGCCTCCTTCAACCCACAAACTATATCACCACCTTTTATCAAAGGAAATCCATCACATTGTTCTATGTATACTTATTCCTCAAGATCACCATTCAAAAATGCAAACTTCACATCCATCTAATATACCTTGAAATTTTTATGTGCTCCATAAGAAAGGAACAATCTCACTACCTCTAACCTTGTAACAGGTGCAAATGTTTCTTCAAAGTCTATACCCTCCTATTGTGAATAGCTCTTGCAGACCATTCTATCTTTATTCCTCACAACTGTGCCTTCTTCATTCATTTTGTTTCTGAAAACCCATTTGGTTCCAATCATATTTTTTTCCTTAGGCGTATGAACCAATTCCCAAGTTTTATTTTTCTCTATCTAAACTAGTTCTTCCTGTATTTCTTTAATCCATGATTCATCTTTACAAGCCTTATTAGTAGTCTTAGGTTCAAATTGTGGGATTAAATAGAGTTCATTTCTAATCTTAGACCTTGTTGTCATACCTTTATTAGAATCACCAATAATCTAATTTTTAGGATGATTCATCAAAACATACCTTGGTGTTATAGGAGCTTCCTTTTGTTCATTCAAGAAAACTTGTAAACCATTTTCAATCTCAAAAATCTCTTCTACTTCTTTATTAGCATTCGTGTTCTCAGGGATTATATCACATTCATACATCCTTTCTTGAATCTGAAACTTCTCATCAATCTTCACATTAGCATTTTCAAATATTTTCCTCAATCTCAGATCGAAACATCTATATTCATTTCTTTTAGTGGAATAACTAATAAAAATAAATTCATTACTCCTTGCATCAAACTTTCATATTTCATCATCTCTTTTGATATAGCACTTGCTACCAAAATTTTTGAAATACTTCATAAAAGGAGTATGACCAAACCACAATTCATAGGGAGTCTTACTAGTACCTTCTATGATCTTAATGTGGATTAAGGTGTAGACTGAAGTGTTAATTTCTTCCCTCCAATGCATGTGTACTACATTGTCTTCAATCAACATATTCCTCACAACATCCATTATGGTTATGTTCCTTCTCTCTGCTATCCCATGATTTTGTGGAGTTCCAAGTGCAGAGGTCTATCTATATATGCCATGTTCTTTGCAGTATGAATTAAATGTATTAGATGTAAATTCTCCACCTATGTCTGACCTCAAGAATTTTATCTTCAAACCTAACTCATTCTCAAATTTTTGCTTATAAATCTTGAACTTATGAAAATATTCAGACTTTTCTTTGAGGTGATCAACCCTCATCATTTTGGAGCAATCATAAAAAAAAAAAAAAAAACCTTTCACCATAGTAGGACCTTGTCTTTGTAGGACCACATAGATCTGTATGCACCATATCTATCTTTCCTTTTGTTGAAAATGATTTTCTCTGAAAGATTCTCTTTTTTTATTTCCTCATTACACACTCTCTACAAATAGTATTAGTAGGCTTACTAATATTTGGTAGATCTCTAAAAATATTTGTGTTACTGCCCTTCACAATGTTGTCAAAATTGATATGACATAATCTTCTATGCTACAACCACCTGTCATCTACTTTAGCCACAAAATAGCTAGCTTTTGTAGTAGTCAATTGAAACACATTACCTCTTGATTTTGTTCCTAATTCGATCAATTCTATTGTCTCACTTGTGATAGTGCATTTCCCATCCTTGAACCAGAAGTGGTAACCCTTGTCTATAAGCTATCCAACACTTAGAAATTTATGTTTAAGGCCATCAACAAAAAAACCATCATCAGTGTTATTTTTTCCATCAAGAGAGATTTATCATTTACCAATGAACAATCTAGGAGTGTTATCACCAAATCTAACCACTCCACCATCATATTTGTTTAACTAAACAAACGTGTCTTTATTACTAGTCATATGATGAGATCAACCACTATCTATAATCCATTCTAATTTATTTTCTACATGTGAAACTAAATATTTCTCTTCATGAATAGGTTCTTCATCATTAATTGCAAAAAATTCAATCTCATCTTCATCATTTTAAGAATCATCAGAAACACCATCACTATCATAATAACATTCCTTATCCTTGGAATAATCAAGCCTAACAAACTTAGGCTTATGATTAGGAACCCTTGTAGGATATCTAGATGCAAAATAAGCAATCTTGTTACATGAAAAACACTTTAGGGGTAGCTTTCCTTCAAACTTACCCTTACCTCTATTTTCCCTCTTTGCGATCAAAGCCAAAAGCTCATACAAATTTCTCTCTTCTTCCTCTATTCCATCCCAATCATCAGTTTATTCTCCAAGATCTGTATGTTTTCCACTTCTACTTGTTCTTGCCAGACTAGATAAATTCCTTTTGTCATTATGAACAGTAGCCTTAAATGCATTTTCCACTTTAGATAATGTCTCATGTAGCTCTACGGTCTCTAAGGTGGTTAATTTTTCAATCAATATCTCTATGTTGAAGTTTTCAATGAGTGGAATGACCTCCTTAGTTGCCTGAACTTTTATCTTATAAACTAGTTTCAAAGATCTCAGAATCTTTGTGATCACTTCTTCCTCAGTGTGTGTGCCTCAAAAATTTATAATTCTTGTAACAACCTCAGTTATCCTCTATACTTATGCTCTAACAATCTCATCATCTCACATTCTTAGGTTCTCCATATTTTCTTTCCAATTCTATAACTTCTCCCATTTAGTTTATTTATATCCTTCATATAAAGCTTCTAATCTTATCCAAATCTTGTGTGTTGAATAAATTTCCTTGACCTCTGTGAATTTTTCTTCTAAAAGTGCACTGATCAATGCTTCCCTTGCAACCATGTTGCAATGAAACAATTTATTCTCATCTTTGGTAGCATCATCTATCTCATATTTTATCTTGAGTTCTTCATCCTTCTTGATAATAATTAGTAATCAATTTCCATGTAGATCAAATAAGTTCTCATCTTGTTCTTCCAACTGTCAATGTCTTCAATGTCAAACTTAGGGTTCTCCTTCATATAGTAAGCCATCTTAGGATCACCTCAAGCGATTAACCTTTCTATCTAAGGACCAGAAGATCTAATACCAATTGTTATTAATAACAATGCACCAAAAAAATTGAGGGGGGGTGAATTAGTTGTGTGTGAAATCTTACTTTTGAATTCCTTTATAAACTGATTACTTTAAATAAACTAAAACAATAATATAACCATAAGAACATCACAAAAATTTAAAAAAATAAAAGATTTTTTGTCGAGGAAAACCAAGTTAAGGGTAAAACCTTGGTGGGGATGGAACCCAATAGTGATGCACTAAAATATTGTGTCCCTGTTAGGAGACCTAGTCCTATTAGGAGTTGATTATTACATTCATTACAAGTCCCTATTAAAGGACAGACCATGTTAGGAGTTGGTTACAAGGATAGGCTCACTACCCAAGAACACTTCCCAAACTAAAGGTTAAATCCACCTTCTGAAGGTTAAACCCACCTTATGAATCCATTGTCCAAATAAGTGTATAAGAATATACAATAACAATAATGAACTGACTTAAAAAACTAGCTTTTCTCAAATAGTTCCAATGAAGTTCTTAATGAATTACTTCTTCTCTACATCCAAAAGACCTTACAACAAAAAATTTTCAACCACACCCACACATCGCACACCATTATCCTAAGGAATTAATTTCCTTTATACAAGAACAAAAATCAATTAGGTCAGCTTGTTAGGACTTCCCCAATACAAAAATAAATACATAGACCCTTTCTAAGATGCACACGGTTGTTAGGAATAGTCCCAAGAGATAACTGAGAGGGGGGGTGAATCAGTTATCTACAAGTTTCAATTCTTTATCCAATTAAGTATACTTAAACATAAAGCATAAACACAATGAAAGAACACTTTAACACAACACCAATATTTTGGTTACTGGGAAATCCAAATAGGTAAAAACCTTAGTGGGAATTAACACCCGCTAATATTCTACACTAGTGTATTATGATCCTTGTTAGAAGATCCTTAACCTTGTTAGGAGTTTCTTTACAATATATTTAGTACAGTAGACCTGGTCAAGGGTCGTACCCTGTTAGGATTCTTTTACAATAGTCTCTGTTAGGGGAGAGGATGCACTATCCAAGAGCACACTGCTCAAAGGGGTGAAGGCTACAACCTTCTGTTTAACAGATACACACTATATCTAGATCTTGGTGAACTACGCTTTGACCTGCTATCTGGATCAGTTCCAATGTATAGCACAAATACTTTACTTGGTCACATAGACCTTCTTTTGATGGCTTAACACTTTGCCCACTCTGCTCTGCACTTACTATCAACCATGAACCACACTCAAGCAATCACAAATGACTACCTATAAATATCTTTCCTCTAAATGATATAATCAAGTTAGCCTATTAGAACCATCTTGAAATCATATTAGAGAAGCCATAATAAACACCAATAATAATTTAGTTGGCTCTACTAAGCACACAACACATTCTAGGACTTGTCCAATAAGATAATTGTAGACGCACGCTACACACTATCGGCTCTATCAAAACAATTGGATCTTTCTCCTCAAGCTAAATTACTTCATGCACTCTTAACCAAACATCACTATCTCTTCTCCAAGATCTAATCCAAGGGTGCATACCGAAATGATAGGCGCAACTCCATAACCAATATAATCTCTGTCAGCTCTTCTAAATAAATATAGGAAACAAATACTGGTGAATAAAGACTGCATAACTTCACTTCTATTGATCCTTAGACTCTGCATCCATGAATGTAACATCACTAACATGTCTCCATCACATATCCAAGGGCACAAGGCTCCATGATAACTATATGGACAATCACACATAGAACACTATCTATTACTCTATCAAGAACACTGCTAACACAAGCTACTATATAACTGTTTGTACTAACAATCAACCTATGCATCCACAATATCATGCTAATTGTGTGTGTGAAAATTGTACCTGATATGTAGACACAACACTCAGTAAAACATTAAAGGTTAGTGATAATCAAAATCATGCAAAATTGAAAGCTATCTAACCAAGCGATTTATTGCCTTCTAATAGGTGCGAGATTAATGTTCTCAGATTATTATCGAGATCAGTGACCTAGACGACACCTAAATGAAGGATTTGAATGCAAAAGATGGCTATGAAATTGAATGCAATTAATTTATATTTTTGATATTTTCTATGCAATAAGAATGATAAAAACTGATATGAATCTATGCTAGATGAAATTGATATGCTATGAATGCTATTGAAAATTGATATGAAATGAATGCTAAATGATCTAACAATGAAGATTCTAACAATGATATGAAAACTATGAAATTCTATGCTAAGATATAAAAACTATGCAATTGAAATTGATCTCACAAAGCTTTGAATTCGCAAGTTGATTCCTCAGCCTCCAATTCTCCAGCATGATTGTGCAAAAATATGAGATGAGATATGAAGAGATGAAGCCTTTAATTTATAGAAATCCAGGGCTTTGGAGGTGCATGGGAAAAGCCATAAATCACTCAAATTAACTCATCTTGATTTTTGAGTTATCTGATCATGAAAGATAGTTAATTCTCAAAATCATGCAAAAATAGCTTTTTAACTCAAATTAGAGTTTAGATTAGCTTTTTGAACTCCAAAAGGATGTTGAGTTCTAAAAAGTCAATAACTTGCATTGATTTTCTAATTTGGAGTTTAACTGTTTCTTTTGAATATGCATAATAATTAAGAATTAAATAAATAAATAAAGTGATTTATCCTCAACTCAACTGATTTTTGAAATAAAATAATTAATTTATGGGTTAATTAACTATTTTACCAAACTTCTATTAAAAATTATATTATTAAATAATGACAACATGCTTTAATTAATTAAATAAGAATTTAATCAATTAAAGATAGGAATTTTGATTTATTGTCAAAATTAAATAATACAATTAATAATAGATAGAATTAAATTTAATTTAAACAATTAAGTGGCAAATATTAAATCTAATTAATTAAATATACAAAATATTTAATTAATCAAATTTTTAGGATAAATGTGATTTATTGCCAAATAATTATAAAATTAAAGATAATTATGATGATTAGGAATATTGCTAGGAATATTCCCTGATGTAGAATTTAAGATAATCAATTATGATTCGATGATGTTTAGATGTGCCTTAGATTAGGACTTTGATGTCGATTTCATTCGAATTGAAGATGTAGGAGATTAATGAACTTATAACCCATTTTTGGGGTATTACATTTTGCCCCTCTTTGAATTACTGTGCGAAGCGCAGTGGTTCAAAGATAGTCTGTGTTTGATAAAGATATGAAACTGATTCAAAAGATAAACCGATCTCAAGATAGAAACCGATTGAAAGATATTGAGATAGGAGGTCCTGAATGACCAAAGATAATGTTTACTATAGTAGCAATGAACCGATGATTATGAAAAAGTGTCAAAACACCTGATTCTGAACCTTAGGATTGATAAGAAGTGAGTGACCCGTTCTAGACTCGATTGTCTTAGCAGAACTAGCAGGTATCACATCTTAATCCTTTAGTTGCCGAAGAACCAAGGAAAGAACACTATGATCCGATGGTTGCAAAAACTGATACAGTTTATAAGATTAGGAGAATACCAGATTGATATGGATCGATGAATCTGATATGCCCCAAGTGATGATAGATTTGCCCCGAGCGATGAGGACTTTTGATGAGTCAGTAACTAGACGTGATTCTTGTCTTGATCACTGATGAAAGATATTGATAGATTTGATCGATAGAATTTGATTTACAAACTTTGAATGATTTGTAATACCATGCCCCCTTTGGGATCAAAATTGAAATCTGACAAGAAAAAGTCAGCGTTGATAGTTCAGAAGCATGTTAATTGATTTGAGAAGTGGTTATACACATCCGAGAACGCATTCTGCATTGTTTGGAGGTCTTGGAGACCAAATTTGACTAGGTTTGACCATGAGTTGACCATGGTTGACCAAGTTGAAATTTTGATAGTTTGATGTTAGATAATCAGTTAAGTTGAATACTAGATTTCTGTGAAGATTGAAGGTTGATTATGCAAGCAGTAGACCATCCTGGTTCAAAAATTTTAATTCATGATTTTGACATAATAAACGATCTTAGATTTCAATTTTGATCTTGAAAATGGATTCGAAACGTCGAAATTAGCCAGGGGTGCAATTTTCATGGAAAATGGAGCACTTTTAAAAATTAGGTCAAAAGCTATATAAAGGCCAGAAGGGTCATTTTCAATTCATTTCAACCCTTTGACTTTAGAGATTCTGTGGAGCCCTCTAAGTGAGAAAAATGGTAGACCAGTGAGAACTGAAGGTACTTGTGAGTTTGCACCATTTTGAGCGCAGTTGGAGACATGACAGACCTTGACAGTATGGACATCCGGTAGGTGGACCTCTGTTCCCCCCTGAAAATGCATGTTTTTGATGATTTATAGCATTTTTAATTTTTTTATACGCGTTTTGAGTTTTTGATTTTCGCATGTGTAGAAACTCATACGAGTCCCAGTCCAGACTCATACGACATTTCATTTCACTTTATATTTTTGTTTCATCCATGCCCAAGTGTTGTATGATAGGGACCCTTGTGTCGTACGACATTTCGTCGGGTCCCTTGAAACTCGTATGAATCCGGGTGAAATGTCATACGACTATGAATTGTCATTTGGTATGTTGTGGAATGTCGTACGACACTTCATGCCAGTCTAGAATGTCATTTAAAAATAGCGTGTGAAAAACTCATTTTTAGGTCAAAAATCAAACTTTTCTGATCTTTTTGCCTGATGGCGGATACTTTTCCCTACCTTCTGAAACTTCAAAAACTGTGTCATTCTGATATTTTGGCCTAATTTTGAACTAAATTTCTGACAAAACACCCTATTTCTTTATGATTTAGGTCACATATCCTGACGTACATGTTCACCATTCTTATCTGGCCACCCAGAGATTGTGTGTCACCTTGCCAGACCCGATGAGGGTTCATCTCGCTGCCTGTGGATTTGAGCACCTGATTCATTTACCCGATATTAGGGTAAATCATGGTTTATTGACTGCCCTGATTGAGAGGTTCCATTCTGAGACCCAGACTTTCCACCTTTCGACTGGGGAGATCACTGTGACCCCTGAGGATGTGTATAGGATTCTTCGCATTCCTTTTCATGCTCCGCGGCATCCCGAGTATGTTAGCGAAGGATCCACTGGTCTGCATGCTTTCAGATGATTGTTCGGTGATGATACCCAGTTGACTGGGTCTATATCCTGGGAGACACTTGTGCAGAGATATGGTTAGACACATCGTCTAGAGTGTATCATTGCAGGGATGATTGGAGAGTTGATTATGCCTGGCCGTCAGCAGAATGACTTTTTGATGGGATGGTCACCAATGGTAGCATTGTTGATGGCTACGCCTACCGAGCTTGCCTCGGGTCAGTGTCTATTGGTGGACTTGTATTCTAAGATGCACGAGGTCGTGTATCAGGATTGCAAGAGCTTTGCTTTTGGAGCTCTTGTTTTACAGATATGGGCATGGGAACACATCCCAATTTTGAGACCAATTTTTCAGAGTCAGCAACAGGCACAGGAGCCGATCATATATACGTATGCTGGTTACATTACTTAGGTTCACATGGGTCACATCGAGTATTTTTTCTGATGCTTGGATGACATGACATTTGTCATATGGAGGCCATATTTGCAGATAGAGGCCTGGCCTACTGCGAGAGAGCAGGTTTCATTCTTTTTCAGAGCAGGATATTGATAGGATGGACCTCCACCGTCTTGGAGAGATTTTTGATTACCAGAGTTTGGCGTCAGTATGGATGCATACAGGATGTCCCGCAGGATTATACTGCTTATGCCTGTATTGTGCGTGAGATAGGGCTCGGATGGGCACCACGGCTTAGTTATACTGTATGTGCTGAGGAGTATAGCCAGATTATTGGTAGGGATTGGGACTACCTTCCACAGGTGGTTGATGCAGGTGTGATAGATGCATGTGTGGCATGGCTTGCTGATCACCTGATTCACTAATTTTATGATCTGACAGAGCTGATACCCTCCATGGAGGAGGCTATGGATGTTACAAGGGCTCCTATGAGAGCAGGACCGAGACCACAGGTGGTACACCCTACTCCTCTGAGACAGAGAGCTATGGCTCCTTTACAGAGAGCAACAGGGCATGGGAGGCCTCCATGTCCTTCTACATCTACAGCGGGCACATCTTCCGGCACACAAAGATGGAGTAGAGGTGAGAGTGGCACACTGGGCGGAGTAGGATTTGCAGATGATGTTCTAGGAGCTAAGAAGTTTCCAGGTGGGACCAGTGGGGATGACACATTTGATTTGGGTGCTGAGGTCAAACATTGTAAGGTGCACAGGGTGAGCATTCCTTCACATGCAGATCAGCCAGCATAGGACATAGATATGCCAGCAGCTGATGCAGAGCCTGCAATTCCTCTTACTTCAGCCGAGATTATCAGACGGTTTAGAGTCCAGGTCCGGGACCTGAAGATAAAGCAGGCTAGATTAGAGGAGAGGCATCGAGAGGTAGATAGATAGTGTACAGAGCAGCGCGCAGAGATACAGAGATTACAGGTAGAAGTGATTCATCAGACTATGCGGGCCTCATATTATGTATCTGTGTACTATGCAATAGTCCCTGCGGCACAAAGAGTACCTACCTATTCTCAGTATATGGCAGCATTAGAGGGAGCTAGGGCACTGAGAGCGGAGCAGATACCAGATGCACCACCTCCTCCTCCACCAGATGCAGAGGAGCATGCTGACAGTTGATTTCTCTTGATCTTCTGTTACCTTCTCATTGATACATTGTTGTGTCTGATAGCTCTATGGAGCTCATTCGTTTGTACCCTGTGCCAGTAGTGCACCCCTGACTATATGAGATTTTTGATATATAGATGAGATCAATATTTTTAGTTGTGACATCATGTGTACTTTCCATTTTTGTTATGTATGATGATATCATGTGATGTTAATGCTATGAGTAGTGTAGAATGTATGTATGGATCAATGGAATGCAATGATTTCTTTCATATGTATGAATGTTATGCAGATGTAATGATTATGGAAATATGTATGTTTATGCAATGGATGTAACATGTAATGCAATAAATGTTTATGATATGATATGTAAATGCAACGATACACATGATATGTTTTGCAGGTTGATGAAGACAAGTACTCAGTCTTATGTCAAAAAGATGGTTAACCCAGGAGGATTATTGCTTGCGATTCTGTGAAGAGACCTTCGAGTTAGGTTCAGCTCTTGTTAGATTTGAAGAATTGATATGAAGAATTGTTTAAGCTTTGAATTTCATTTAATCATTGTGAGATCATGCAAACATGCAAAATGTAATGAGACATGCAAAATGAAATGCAGCCTAAGACCTAGGACCTAGTCACTGATCATGTATCGATTTGTTATCATCATTGAAATTTTAGGTAACCGGATAAATCAATACAATGCCCACTAGCTATGAAACCATAGACATATGAATATCAATTTGTATGCGCAAGAATCAATACAACACCCATTGGTTATACAACCATGGACATGTGAACATTGATTTTGTTTTCGGAATGTCGGATTAGATATAAGCACCAAGGCACAAGCGCCAGGATGACCTGAATATCATGTCCATTTTGATATAGCAATTTGTACAAGCATCAAAACATAAATGTCATGATGACCTGAGTATGCCTTGCATTACAAACACATCAAACAATCAAAAGATCATTCTAAATTCAGTGTGAATTACCCGTAGTGACCCTTTATCATTCACATCCTTAGGCAAGATTGCGTTCCATAGTAGGAGAAAGAACTTACTTAAAAAGACAATAGTTAGATCAAACTTCCTTGAATTTTTCAGGTATCAATGGTTGAGGTACGCATGGCCATCCAATTCGAGATAGAGGCTCTTATAGTCGGACACCATTTCAATCCAAAATTTCCAAAGTTGTTAGATTTTCACATACAAGCAGAAGACAAAGAAAAGATTATGCCCCCAGTCATCACCCTCTAAATCCTATAAAGGACATCATCGAAGAGCTTGAAGGGACACAATATGCAAAAATCTCAATGCGAATCAGAAAGCATACAAGGAGATAAAATCATGTAAAAAGCATAGATTGTTTTCAGTTTGAGTTTGATGTTTGATTGCGTTATTATAGATGCAAAATCCTTTCTAGAGACAAGACTGACTGACTGACTCAAATGAAGCTTCAAAGGACTCTGACTGGATAGGAAACATCTAAGATACATTGGAGGCCATAGGATATGACATTGATTGCCCCCAAGTTTGAACATTGATAGGATACAGATGCTCAAGCTGATTGGTATACAGACCGACTTATTGAAAACTGGAAATGCTGAAACAAACCAGGAGATATGTACAAACTAAAGCAAGACTGAAAGCTGGGAAAGACCAAGATTGTGCTGATAGATGGAGCATTTTGGAACAAGTGGCACCTGTTTGCCAAGTTTTCACCATCTTGGTAGAGATTCTATTTTTGCTACCAAGGCACCTGTTTCCAGGTTTTCACCAAGGCACTTTTTCTTCTTTTTCATTTTTTTTGTATTTTTCATTTTTCAATTTTTTTTGAATTTTTGATATTTTTTTGATTTTTTTGTGAATCATCAAGGTGCCTATTGCTAGGGTTTCACCAAGATGTTCATTTTTTCAGGACTTTTTCTGATTTTTTTTAAGATTTTTTTTTTTTCAGGACATTTTACCAAGCACTGAATGCCTTAGGCATAAAATTTCTTCAAATGGAGAATGTTGATTGGTTCTCAGAGCTGTTCTCCTTCAGTCGTTGAGAGTTGATAAGCACCAGAGCCAAAAGTAGCAGTGATTACAAAGGGACCCAGCCAATTGGGTTCGAACTTCCCCTTGCATTCTCGATGTGATTGATTTTTAAGATTTTCTCTCAACACTAGATCGCCAACCTAAAATTCTCTATGTCTGACTTTCTTGTTGTAGCCTCTAGACATTCTTTTCTGATACACTCTGAGATGATCATATGCTGCTTGCCTATGCTCATGTAGTAATTCAAGTTCTTGTAACCTAGACACTCTGTAGTCTTCATCAGTGACAAGTCCATGCATTCTGATTCTGAGTGATGGGATTTCAACCTCAATAGGCAGTACCGCTTCAGACCCATAAACTAAAGTGAAAGGTGTAGCCCCTGTAGGCATTTTGATACTAGTTCTATAGGCCCAGAGAGCTAGATTGATCATGAGATACCAGTCTCTTCCTATTTTATTCACTATTCTGTGCAAGATTTTCAAGAGATTTTTGTTTGAAGCTTCAGCTTATCCATTCCCTTGAGGATAGTAGATAGAAGACCAATGTTGAGTAATCTTGAACTTAGCACATAAGTCATCTAGGTCCTTGTTTTTGAATTGTCCCCCATTATCTGTGATTATAGAGTGAGGGATCCCATATCTACAAATGATGTAGTTCAAGATGAACATAGAGATCTGTTTTCCCATTGCTTGTGTTAGAGGAACTGCTTCTACCTATTTTGTAAAATAATCTGTAGCTGTGATTATATGGGTATGTCCATTAAAAGAGTGCGGATGGATAGCACCTATGAGATCAAATGCCCATTGTTGAAAAGGCCATTGTGTAGTAAAGGGAATCAGATCTCTCCCTAGAGCATGAATCAAGTTGCCATGTACTTGACACTGTTGACAGTTTTTAGCAAATTTAATAGCTTCTTTTTCCATTTTAGGCCAATAATACCCAGCCCTAATAAGTTTTCAAGCTAATGTTAAACCGTTCGAGTGTGACCCACATATACCCTCGTGGACTTCCTCTAATGCACATTGAGACTCTTCTCATTCTAAACATCTAAGAAGTGTACCATCTAGACCTCATTTGTACAGATCATTACCAATGATGACATATCAGGATGTGGATCAGATAAGGTTTCATTTCTCAAAATGGTTAAAGGACTCAGGGATGATTTGGTCATGGAGATAGGAGAATAGATTTTTGTAGTGAGATGAGTCATAACCTACAACAGTGCAGATCATGCAGGTTTCAGGGGAGTCATATGCAGGATAGGATAGGGCTTCCACCAGGAACTCGTAGCGTAGTTCATGTTCGGGCTGCTATAAAAGAGTAGATAATGTCACCATTGCATCGGCAGCCTTATTCTCCGTTCTAGGTATTTTCTCAAATGTGATAGAGATGAAGTATTTCTTTAAATCATCTACCATTCTCTTGTAAGGAATGAGCTTTTCATCTTTGGTTTGGTACACATCATTGACTTGATGGATAACCAATTGTGAGTCTCCATGGATGTGCATCTCTGTAACTCTCCACTGTATTTCCATTTTCATACCATTGAGAAGTGCCTCATATTTAGCAATATTGTTTGTGCAAGGAAACTTTAGTCTGAATGCTTTGGGTATTGAGTATCCTTGAGGAGTGATGAACAATATGCCTACTCCAAATCCATTCTATGTGTAAGAGCCATCAAAGAATAACCGCCATGCTCTAAATGAGAGGTGCATGATAGAAGAATCGAGAAATTCCATTTGCATGGGTGTATCATCAAATAGTGGTGCTTTAGCTAATTGATCAGCAATGACCTATCCTTTGATAGCTTTTCTTTCAACATATTCAATGTCAAATTTTCTCAAGAACATGACCCATTTAGCTAGTCTACCTATGAGGGCAGCCTTGCTTAGGAGATATTTCAATGGATCAATTTTAGCTACCAAATGAGTGGTATGAGCCAACATGTAGTGTCTCAATTTTTGTGATGCAAAGATCACAGCTAGACATGCCTTCTCTATCATTGAGTAGTTCTTCTCATAGGCCACTAAAGTTCGGCTGATATAGTAGATGGCTCTTTCTTTCTTGTTCTTATCATGCTGTGCTAGCAATGCCCCCAGTGATGTATCTGTTGCAGAGACATATAATATTAATGGCTTCCCATGAATAGGAGGCATCAATATAGGTAGATTTGATAGATACTTCTTGATATGTTTAAAGTTGTTCTCACATTCTTCATTCCATGCAAAGGTCACACCTTTATGTAATGTTTTTGTAAAAGGCTGTGAGATGTCCGCTAGCTGTGATATGAATCTTCTGATAGATTGAACTCTGCCTTGCAACGTCCTCATTTGACTGATATTTGTGGGAGGTTGCATCTCTATTATAGCCTTGACCTTAGCTGGATCAACTTCAATGCCTTTCTTGGAGATGATGTATCCTAGGAGCTTTCCAGAAGTGACTCCAAAAGCACACTTTTTAGGATTTAGTCGAAGACTAAATTTTTCCATTCTGTCGAGGATCATGCTCAAGTCTATTAGATGTTCAGTTCTTGTAATACCCTAAAAATGGGCTATAAGTTCATTAACCTCCTATATCATCAAATCATATGAAATCGACATCAAAGTCCTAATCTAAGGCACATCTAAACATCATCAAATCTAATTGATTATCTTAAATTTTGCATCGGGGAATATTCCTAGTAATATTCCTAATTATCTTAATTATCTTTAATTTTATAATTATTTGGCAATAAATCACATTTATCCTAAAGTTTGATTAATTGAATATTTTCATATTTAATTAATTAGATTTAATATTTGTCACTTAATTGTGTAATTAAATTTAATTATATCTATTATTAATTGTATTATTTAATTTTGACAATAAATCTAATATCATATGAATAATTGATTAAATTCTTATTTAATTAATTAAAGCAAGTTGTCATTATTTAATAATATAGTTTTTAATAAAAGTTTGATTAAATAATTGATTAACCCATAAATCAATTATTTATTTTTTTAAAAGTAGTTAAGTTGGAAATAAATCACTTTATTATTAAATTAATTCATAAATAAAACATGCACAATCATAAAAGCAGACAACTATCAATTATCAATTAAAGCTAAACTCTATTTTGAGTTAAAACTTAGCTTTTGCATATTTTTGTGAGTTAATTATCTTTTATTTAAAAATAACTCAAAAATCAAGTTGAGTTATTTGAGTGATTTATGGTTTTTTCCCATGCACCTCCAAAGCCCTGGATTTCTATAAATTAAGGCTTTAGCTCTTCACAAATCATCTCATATTTTGCACAATCACGCTGGAGAATTGGAATTGAAGAATCAAAGCTCTTGCGAATCGACATCTTTGTGAGATCAATCTTATTTTTTTTTTGCATTCATTTAGATTCATATTTCATATCATTATTAGATTAGCATAGCATATCAGTTTTCAATAGCATTCATATCATATCAATTTATCATTCTTATTGCATCATAAAATATCAAAAAAATATATTAATTGCATTCATATTTCATATCTAGATCAATTGCATTCAAATCCTTCATTTAGGTGTCGTCTAGGTCACTGATCTCGATTACAATCTGAGAACATTAATCTCGCACCTATTAGAAGGCAGTAAATCGCTTGGTTAGATAGCTTTCAATTTTGCATGATTTTGATTTTAGCTAACCTCTAATGTTTTACTGAAGTGTTGTGTCTACAGATTAGGTACAATTTTCACACACACATTTCTGGTGCCCAACGTGGGGCAACCCACCTTTGCATGCTGGTTTTGATTTTTTTGGGAGCTAAAACCCCAAAGTTTCAAATATTTAATTTTATCTCCCAAACGGCTTGGAATTTTGGTCTGAAATTTTTTTTTCAAGTTGGTGACATGTCATGGAAGCTACAGTAAAAAATTTAGAATTTTCTGAGATGTTTTGAATTTTTAATAATTTTTTCTTGAAATTCTAGAAAAAATTAATATCTGACGTAAATCAACATATTTTTCAAAAAATTTTATATTTTCAGAAATCTCTTTAAATTCTACAGGGGTTCCATTCTTTATGTTTTAAATTTGGACATGATATCATAGCTCAGATAGTCAATTTACAAAAACTGGTCTGTTTTGATAAAATAGGTCTCTAGGGCACAAATGAAAAGATTTTTCTAAAATTTTTGTATTTTTGGAAATCTCTCTATCTTTTAGTAGGGGTCCCTATTTTGAATTTCTATTTTTGTGGCCAAAATCATATCAAAAAAATTAGATCTTGTTGACTAGGTCAAATGCAGTAAAAAAAATAAAATTTTGTGATGGGTATGCACTTATTTTTTTTACATGGTTCAATGAATGATATGAGTTGTCATTTGGGTTGATTTCTGGTTATTATTATTGATAATAATTGATTTTTAGAGCTAACCCTATGGTTTTCATAAGTTGAATATATTTTGCATATCTTGTTTGCTTATTTGCTTGTTGGAGAGTTCGTCACTTGCTTGCATGGAAAAGCTCAACAAAAATTGCTAAAAATCAAGTAAAATCTACTAAGCACGTTGCAAGGATCCCAGGTATTCTCCTTCATCTAATAATATTTTTATTTGGGACTTAAAATAAATCTCTTATGTGTCAAGCTTGTGTGCATCTTTTCATGCTTTTGATCTATTTCTACACACTTGCATAATTGATACTAGGTTGTGAACCCTTAAGGATTCATTAAGTAGTCTTAGAATACTTGTGATTGATCTTGATTGTTATCTTGGGTTATTGGACTTGCTAATTTTCCGGCCCCTCATTTCCACCCCGTGGTTGCAATCTCAGCGCCTTAAAGGGGAGGGGTCAACAGGACAGAAGCGTTAAATGTTCCACTTGGCAACCCTTTTGTGCTTTTAGGAACTCACTTGTTTTCTAAGTTGGGGACTCATTTTCAGCTTGTGTGAGGTGTTAAGTGTTCCACCTTGTGGACTCATCTCATATTCGCTTTAAGTGTTAAGTGTTCCTCTTTCTACTTTTTGGGTACTTTTGGTAGATTTACTTTCAGAACATATATCTGTGCTCACATAGTAATTACGCCCTATGAACACTATTTGTGATTCTTGAGAGATTGGATTCCTAGCGAAATCCTTCCTTGACGATGGAATCCTGGTAGGCAGGGAGGATACTTAGTGTGTTTCACATTCATCTTGGTTAGTGCATCTTCTCTTATTGATCGACACATTCTCTCTCCGGAGAGGTTGATAGATCACGTGGGGTTGATATCACAAGCTTTGGTGAATCAAAATTGGTTAGTGCATCTTCTCTTATTGATTGATACATTCTCTCCCCGAAGAGGTTGATAGATCATGTGGAGTTGATATCACAGACCTTGGTGGAATAAAACTTTGTCTTAGCGTGTCGGATTAATCTGCTTGCTTTCTTTGGGTTAAAAGTGAAGAGGTGTCAAGACCTTGAATCTGGAGCCAAGTCCCCTTGTGGTATACTATTATGAGTCATCTTTAGAGAGGGTTAATCTAGCAGACAATCCCTTCATAGGGAAAATTGCGTTGATGGAACCTCAAGCGGTAATAGCCATTTTCGCCATGGTAGTGACAGCCGCTATATAAATGTCCTTGTAGAAGAAATCTCCACGGGTATGGTTCATTGTTGGGTTGTCAGATCTCCCTAGCAGCTCTTGAAGATTAAGTTCTCAGACTGTGTCAAAACCCTGGTGCACCGGGATTGGAGTTCACCCCTTTGAATCATAAAAGTTGCAGAGTCAAACCATTACTAAAAACCCTAGAGAGGCCAATTTTTCACTTTCAGGTATATGTGCGTTATTGCAAAACTTTTTCAGAACATACACAATTAGTACTCACAGGGATTAGCACAATTTGGTCACTTGATTGTTCATGCAAAAGGTTGCTTTTGCCCTTGTTCATTGTTTTTAGACGTGCTTCGAATCACTTGCTTGCTGTTCTGCGTGCTTATTTATCTACTTGGCTATTAAAAATGATCAAATCTGGTATAACCTTCAAAATTTGGATAGTACAATTTGCAAACAATCCAAAACTGAAAACCTTAAATTTTGCAAAAATTGACGTAAAGTTCTTTCTGGAGTCAAAAGTCATTTCAAGAAGTCAAAAGTCATATGACTTTTTGTCAAATGTCATTTTAGTAAAGCCCATATGTCGTATGATTGAGAACCCAATGTCATATGAGTTTTCAAACTAGCAAAATTCAAGAAGCCAAAAATTGTTAGCAACTATCGTACGAGTTTTGTCAACTGTCATTTCATATCTACCCAACTGTCGTATGAGTTTAGCAACTGTCATTTCATAGACTACCCAGTGTCGTACGAGTCTGCAGAGTGTCATTTAGAAAAATTTGAGAGAGTTGTCAGAAATTGTCAAATTGCAAGATATCCAATGTTTCCAGCCTAGTTCTAGAATCTGTCAAAAATATCATTGTGTCAGGAACAGAGCAGTAGCTATTGAGCATTCTACCATTTTCCAAGTTTGATCTTTTGAATCTAATCTAGTCTTCTGTTTGATCAATTTGAATCCTTTTTATCTCGTGTCAAAACCTTGTCATAACTATCAATCTTCAATCAATCAATCTTCAAAAACAAACCAAGTGTTGAGAACTCGTGTCCGCTATCTTTTGGGTGATCTATCCCATACATCCAGGGCACAGTTTCCTTCACCCACATCTCATCAGATCTTCAAAACTATCATAATCTTGACAAGGTTGCATCATCCGATTTTCTCGAATCAAATTGTTCTTCAGTTGTCTTCATCCTTTTCTTCTGTTTCATTCAAAGTTAATGGTGGAGACCAGAGCTTCTTCACACAAGAAATCAGAAGAAACATCTCAGAACTTACTTTTGACCAATACCCCAGGTCCAACTCTTGAATAACTCATCAAGTCAGGTATCTATGAAGACGACGGTCTCGGTAACTTTCGATTAAAAACTGGTTACATACCTCCTCTATCAACTCACAGAGGTAATCAACAAACTCCTCCTCAATCTATTCCAGGGAGCCCAAAAACTCCTACCATGTCTCAAGCAGGGACAAACCATGGTTCTCTAGGAGGAGGATCCCAGGGACACCATTCTCAACATAATGCCGACCAAGACCCTACACCCTCTGAAATCCATCGGTGTCAGAATGACGATGAATTCAAAAGAATGATGAGGCATTTCTTGAAAATGGATAGAGAGGCATACTTTTTGCAATTAGCCCAAGAAGGAGCTAAACTTCCTCCTCACTTCAATGTCGAAGATATCATCACGCATGAGGAAAAAACTCTGATGACAGCCATAATGAACCAACTGCATGCTATGCAGGTCAAAATGAATAAAATTGAGAAAGAGAAGGAACCCAAGGAATTCTCCATGGAGGCCCTTTGTCCTTTCCCTTTTGACAAAGACTTGTATATGCCTCCATTCCCAAAAAGAGTGGAGATACCAAAGTATGACAAATATGACGGACACTCTGATCCTCAAGATCATGTCAGAGAGTTCTGTACGCAATCCATGGAATTCATGCATGAACCGACTTATCTAATGCATCTTTTTCCTAGATCCTTGGGAGGAGCATCCATTCAGTGGTTTTCAAGATTACCTTCTACGATCAAAACTTTTGAGGAATTGATTAAATTGTTTTATCAATAATATTCCTACAATATTCAACATCCAATTACCATGATCAATATCTGTAACCTCAAGCAATATCCAGGGGAATCATTTCTAACTTTTCTCAAGAGGTGGCGAAAGAAGTTTTCTTTATATGCTAGACCAATTCCCGAAATGGAGAAACCTGAAATCTTTATCAATAACCTTGTTCCAGAGCTCAACTATCCATTACAAATGCAAGATCATGTATCTTTTGATAAAATGGTGGATAATGCAATCAAGATTGAGAAAGTACTTGTCAAGAAAGGAGAAATCACACTTCAAAAGGACAAGTCTGAATCGGGATCTAACTCAAAAGATAAAAACAAGAGCTGGAATAGAAACAAAGGTATCATCTCTGATGGTGTTGTTGACACTATCCACACCCCATCAAAGGCACTGGCCTACAATCTCACCCTTGCCACCAAATCCATTGAAGCTTCAGAGCAAAAATCTGCTGAACCATCTCCAAAGAAGCCATTCAAATGATGGGATAATAAACGAAAGTTTACTCCCCTGGGAGAATCTTTGGAATCTGCTCTGAGGACCCTGATAGCTGATAACATGATCTCTTTACCACCAATCTGAAAACTTGATCCAGATCCAAAACCATGTTGGTGGAAAGATAATGAATTCTGTGCTTTCCATCGAACTAAAGGCCACAGAACTAATGGATGCTTCCATTTGAAGCATACCATTCAAGACTTGATAGATCAAGGGGACATCACAATCGATAATCCTACCAGCAATAATGATCACACAGCATTTACAGAACCTTTTCCACAACATGGCAAGGGAGTTTCCACTTCTTAGCCTAACATGGGGGAAAAAGTCAACTATGCCTACCCTGGAAACGATGCTGTCATCAATATGGTGGAACCATGCCTCTCTAAGAGCTGTAATGTCATCATGATTGTACCAAGAGATAGAAATCATTCCTTAGCTAATGTAGTTACTAGATAACAAGCTCAGACGCATCTGAAAGGACAAACACCAAATTCATCTGATGTCCCTAAGATACCTTTCAATCTCACATCTGCTTCTAAACAGAAGGTTGCCTTGAAATCTTCCAATCCAAAGGATACCAGACCTATATCTTACAGCATCGTACAACAACTCTAGCATACCAATGCCAAAATCTCTATGTTTGAGTTACTTCGAATATCTCCAGCTCACAGAGATATCCTAGACAAAGCTTTGCTCGGCTCTAATGTTCCTGATGATCTAGATCTAGACAGGTTCCAGACTATGGTTGGTCATCTAACATCTCCACAATATATCTCCTTTTCAGAAGAGGATGACAACTCCCTAAGTCACCCACATAATCAGCCCTTGCACATAGAAGTCTTGATCCAGAACCGTCGAGTCAAACGTGTTTTGATAGATGGGGGCACAGGCCTCAACATTTGTTCTTACAACTTAATCACACAGTTGGGATTCTCAGAGATGGCTATTGATCCTCGAAAGAAGATCACCATAAAAGCCTATGATGAACAAGAAAGAGCTTCTAAAGGCACCATTATCTTGCCCATCCGGGTGGGTCCAGTCATCAAAGATACCACATATCAGGTGCTCGATCTACCATTGGCTTACAATATCCTTCTAGGGAGACCCTGGATACATGAAATGCAAGCTATTCCTTCGACATACCATCAATGCTTGAAATTTCCCTATGAAGGAGTGGAGGTTACTATCCCAGCTGATCTGAGTACAACTTGCAATACATTGAAGGAAAGTGCCGATAAACTTGTTCCCAATAACAGAGAATCTTCCATCAAGCAAAAAAATGTGGCTTCCACATCTAAGATGGACGACATTGCTAAAGAGATCAATATCAAAGAAAATGGGATGGGAGAATACACTATAGAGCCAGTCTTGTCTCTGACATCTCTCCCAATCTCACCTAAGTCGTATGGCCAATCCTTGAAGCAGTCTAAATCAGAACCTAAGGAACCTATGGAAGCATACAAAAGACATTTTGTGGTGGAGAAAGTATCCAAACAAGAATTTGAAGAGGATGAAGTTGTGCTGGCCTGGCTATACAAAGATGATTCTGAATCCAAAATTGTTCAACCTAGTGAATCTATAGCACCTACAATCCTTTCTAGTTCATATGGTCCAAGAAACAAATTGATAGCCAAGATGGGATATTCCGGTCAAGGACCTCTAGGAATTAGGGGAAAGGGTCTCGTGACCCCCATTTCACACATTGGTCAAGCCAAAAAAGATACTGGTGGCATAGGGTTTAAGAAGAAACCCTATCATCTCAAAGGTGGTTGTTCTCATGTCATAGAACAAATTGCACCAAGAGATCCCCTTCTTAAGAAAGAAGACATAGAACCCTCTGATGATGATTCAGATAGCTCTGAGCTTATCTCCTATGAAAAATTGCCTAAAGAGATCAAAGATCTTCTTGATGATACAGATGATCCTATCAGAAGAATTAATGTAGTAGAAACACAAGAACCTACTATAGCGCAAGAGATGGTTGCACCACAAGAACCAGCCAATCTTGAAGGAAATCAAACTGATCAAGAAGTAGGGGGTAGTTATTCTGACACTGATTCCCATGAATATGAATTCAAGTTAGAGACTGAGGGTAATCCTTCTTGGGGTATTCATCCTGATTTCACACATTTTCTAAGATTTCCTAGAGATTCTGAATCAGAAGATGAGTCAAATAATTATGAATGGGGTGCCATTCCAGAAGAAGATGAGCTTATAACAGAGAAATCTATTGATGTTATTCACCAATATGTCTCTCAACCCAACGTAGGTCTAGAGTGAAACAATGAACTTAACGTGTCTGATCCACCTATGGCTGAAGAGGACTCCCATGATGGTGTTGAGCCTATTCATGAATTGAACATTTTGAGCTGTAATATCACCTTTGAACTTGAGTGTCGGGTTAGGACCAATGATGAAATATCCACATCCGTGAACACCATATCCCAAGCCTTTCCTGCTTTGACTATCCAACGCCCTGATCTTATCGACCAAACTTCCACAAACCCAAACCATGGTATGTATACCTTCCCAAATGACTATGCCCTTGCCTGCTACCTCAATGCAGTTGAGCCTATGAGTACTTCCATCAGTGAACCAAGCGTCAGCATGACCGAGTCGGACATCAAATATCTTAGTCAGAAAAACAAGAGTAAAAAGAAAAAGAAAAAGAGTTATGAGGGTGAAAACCACTTTGTGGCAGTCTCAGAACCAAGAAAAGTAAAAAGAAAAGATGTATTTGAAGGTGAAAACCTCTCTGAGGCACCTAAGGATGAGATATTTGATGTCCTTCCGAGTCATTTACAGGATAGATCTCCAATTCTGATTGAGCCAACTCAATCCATCAATTTGGGTACAATAGAGGAACCACAATTGGTACATGTAGCATAATCTTTATCAGACGAAGAGAAACAGAACTTCACTACCTTCTTATCAGAGAAAAAGATCAACTTTGCATGGAAATATTCAGATATGCCAGGATTGGATCCCAATCTCATTATGCACCATCTATCCATTGCTTCTGGAGTAAAACCAATCAAACAAAAATTGAGAAAGATGCATCCTCATGTCACACTCTTAGTCAAAGCAGAACTAGAAAAACTCCTAAAAGTTGGATTCATCCATGTCATAGACTATGCTGAGTGGATTTCCAACATTGTACCTATTTCAAAACCAGATGGTTCAATCAGAGTGTGCACGGACTTTAGAGATGTGAACAGAGCATGCCCTAAGGATGACTTTCCACTACCTAACATTGATATGATAGTGGACATGACTGCGGGCTATGAAATGTATTCCTTAATGGATGGCTTTTCTGGATACAACCAAATCAAAATTGCTCTAGAACATCAAGAGAAAATAGCTTTCACATGTGCGTGGGGAACTTTCTGTTGGAATGTTATGCCATTCGAACTCAAAAATGCTGGAGCTACATATCAAAGAGCAATGGCATCTATTTTTCATGATATGATGCATAGAACAATGGAAGATTACGTAGATGATACCTTGGCAAAATCCATGATTAGAACTGACCATCTAATAGACTTGAGCATGATCCTCGATAGAATGGAAGAGTTTAGTCTTCGACTAAATCCTAAAAAGTGTGCTTTTGGAGTCACTTCTGGAAAGCTCCTAGGATACATCATCTCCAAGAAAGGCATTGAAGTTGATCCAGCTAAGGTCAAGGCTATAATAGAGATGCAACCTCCCACAAATATTAGTCAAATGAGGATGTTGCAAGGCAGAGTTCAATCTATCAGAAGATTCATATCACAGCTAGCGGACATCTCACAGCCTTTTACAAAAACATTACATAAAGGTGTGACCTTTGCATGGAATGAAGAATGCGAGAACAACTTTAAACATATCAAGAAGTATCTATCAAATCCACCTATATTGATGCCTCCTATTCATGGGAAGCCATTAATATTATATGTCTCTGCAACAGATACATCACTGGGGGCATTGCTAGCACAGCATGATGAGAACAAGAAAGAAAGAGCCATCTACTATATCAGCCAAACTTTAGTGGCCTATGAGAAGAACTACTCAATGATAGAGAAGGCATGTCTCACTGTGATCTTTGCATCACAGAAATTGAGACACTAAATGTTAGCTCATACTACTCATTTGGTAGCTAAAATTGATCCACTGAAATATCTCCTAAGCAAAGCTGCCCTCACAGGTAGACTAGCTAAATGGGTCATGCTCTTGAGTGAATTTGACATTGAATATGTTGAAAGAAAAGCTATCAAAGGATAGGTCATCACTGATCAATTAGCTGAAGCACCACTGTTTGATGATACACCCATGCAAATGGAATTTCCTGATTCCTCTATCGTGCACCTCTCTTCTAGAGCATGGCGGTTATTCTTTGATGGCTCCTACACACAGAATGGATCAGGAGCAGGCATATTGTTCATCACTCCTCAAGGATGCTCGATACCCAAAGCATTCAAATTAAAGTTTCCTTGCACAAACAATATTGCTGAATATGAGGCACTTCTCAATGGTATGAAAATCGCAATACAGTGGAGAGTTACAGAGATGCACATTCATGGAGACTCACAACTGGTCATCCACCAGGTCAATGATGTGTAGCAAACCAAAGATGCAAAGCTCATTCCTTACAAGAGAATGGTCGATGATTTAAAGAAATACTTCATCTCTATCACATTTGAGCAAATACCCAGAACGGAGAATAAGGCTGCTGATGCAATGGTAACATTATCTACTCTTTTACAACAGCCTGAACATGAACTATGCTACGAGTTCCTGGTGGAAGCCCTATCCTACCCTGCATATGACTCCCCTGAAACCCGCATGATCTGCACTGTTGTAGGTTATGACTCATCTCGCTACAAAAATTTGTTCTCCTATCTTCACGACCAAATCATCCATGACTCCTTTAACCATTTTGAGAAATGAAACCTTATCTGATCCGCATTCTGATATGTCATCATTGGTAATGATCTGTATAAATGAGGTCTAGATGGTACACTGCTTAGATGTTTAGAACGAGAAGAGTCTCAACGTGCATTAGAGGAAGTCCACAAGGGTATATGTGGGTCACACTCGAACGGTTTAACGTTAGCTCAAAAACTTATTAGGGCTGGGTATTACTGGCCTGAAATGGAAAAAGAAGCTATTAAATTTGCTAAAAACTGTCAACAGTGTCAAGTACATGGCAACTTGATTCATGCTCTAGGGAGAGATCTGATTCCCTTTACTACACAATGGCCTTTTCAACAATGGGCATTTGATCTCATAGGTGCTATCCATCCGCACTCTTCTAATGGACATACCCATATAATCACAGCTACAGATTATTTTACAAAATGGGTAGAAGTAGTTCCTCTAACACAAGCAATGGGGAAACAGATCTCTATGTTCATCCTGAACTACATCATTTGCAGATATGGGATCCCTCACTCTATAATCATAGATAACAGGGGACAATTCAAAAACAAGGACCTAGATGACTTATGTGCCAAGTTCAAAATTACTCAACATTGGTCATCTATCTACTATCCTCAAGGGAATGGACAAGCTGAAGCTTCAAACAAAAATCTCTTGAAAATCTTACACAGAACAGTGAATAAAATAGGAAGAGATTGGCATCTCATGATCAATCTAGCTCTCTGGGCCTATAGAACTAGTATCAGAACACCTACAGGGGCTACACCTTTTTCTTTAGTTTATGGGTCTGAAGCGGTACTGCCTATTGAGGTTGAAATCCCATCACTCAGAATCAAAATGCATGGACTTGTCACTGATGAAGACTACAGAGTGTCGAGCTTACAAGAACTTGAACTACTAGATGAGCACAGACAAGTAGCGTATGATCATCTCAGAGTGTATCAGAAAAGAATGTCTAGAGGCTACAACAAGAAAGTCAGACATAGAGAATTTCAGGTTGGCGATCTAGTGTCGAGAGAAAATCCTAAAAATCAATCACATCGAGAACGCAAGGGGAAGTTCAAACCCAATTGGTTGGGTCCCTTTGTTATCAGTACTACTTTTGGCTCTGGTGCCTATCAACTCTCAACCACTAAAGGAGAATAGCTCTGAGAACCAATCAACGTTCTCCATCTGAAGAAATTCTATGCCTAAGGCATTCAGTGCTTGGTAAATGTCCTGAAAAAAATCTTAAAAAATTAGAAAAAGTCCTGAAAAAATGAACATCTTGGTGAAAACCTAGCAATAGGCGCCTTGATGATTCACAAAAAGATCAAAAAAATATCAAAAGTACAAAAAAATTGAAAAAATGAAAAATAAAAAAAAATGAAAAAGAAAAAAAAGTGCCTTGGTGAAAACCTGGAAACAGGCACCTCGGTAGCAAAAATAGAATCTCTACCAAGATGGTGAAAACCCAGCAAACAGGCACCACTTGTTCCAAATGCTCCATCTATCAGCACAATCTTGGTCTTTCCCAGCTTTCAGTCTTGCTTTAGTTTGTACATATCTCCTGGTTTGTTTCTGCATTTCCAGTTTTCAATAAGTCAGTCTGTACACCAATCAGCTCAAGCGTCTGTATCCTATCAATGTTCAAACTTGGGGGCAATCAATGTCATATCCTATGGCCTCCAATGTATCTTAGATGTGTCATATCCACTCAGAGTCCTTTGAAGCTTCAAGTTGAGTCGGTCAGTCTGTCTCGTCTCCAGAAAGGATTTTGCATCAACAACAATCAAACATCAAAACTCAACTGAAAACAATCTGTGCTTTTCATGCTTTTATCTCCTTGTATGCTTACTGATTCACATTGAGATTTTTGTATATTGTGTCCCTTCGAGCTCTTCGATGATGTCCTTTATAGGATTTAGAGAGTGATGACTGGGGGCATAATCATGGATTTTGCCAAGGTATCATCTACGTAATCCTCCATTGTTCTATGCATCATATCATGAAAAATAGATGTCATTGCTCTTTGATATGTAGCTCCAACATTTTTGAGTCTGAACGGTATAACATTCCAATAGAAAGTTCCCCATGCACATGTGAAAGCTATTTTCTCTTAATCTTCTGGAGCAATTTTGATTTGGTTGTACCCAGAAAAGCCATCCATTAAGGAATACATTTCATAGCCCGCAGTCATGTCCACTATCATATCAATGTTAGGTAGTGGAAAGTCATCCTTAGGGAATGCTCTGTTCACATCTCTAAAGTCCGTGCACACTCTGATTGAACCATCTAGTTTGGAAATAGGTACAATGTTGGAAATCCACTCAGCATAGTCTATGACATGGATGAAGCTAGCTTTTAGGAGTTTTTCTAGTTCTTCTTTGACTAAGAGTGCAACATGAGGATGCATCTTTCTCAATTTTTGTTTGATTGGTTTTACTCCGGGAGAAATGGATAGATGGTGCATAATGAGATTGGGATCCAATCCTGGCATATCTGAATATTTCCATGCAAAGTTGATCTTTTTCTCTGATAAGAAGGTAGTGAAGTTCTATTTCTCTTCGTCTGATAGAGATTGTGCTACATGTACCAATTGTGGTTCCTCTATTGTACCCAAATTGATGGATTGAGTTGGCTCAATCAGAACTGGAGATCTATCCTGTAAATGACTCGGAAGGACATCAAATATCTCATCCTTAGGCACCTCAGAGAGGTTTTCACCTTTAGATACGTCTTTTCTTTTTACTTTTGTCAGTTTTGAGACTACCACAAAGTGGTTTTCACCCTCAGAACTCTTTTTCTTTTTCTTTTTACTCTTGTTTTTCTAACTAAGATATTTGATGTCTGACTCGGTCATGCTGACAATCGGTTCATTGATGGAAGTACTCATAGGCTCAACTGCATTGAGGTAGCAGGCAAGGGCATAGTCATTTGGGAAGGTATACATACCATGGTTTGGGTTTGTGGAAGTTTGGTCGATAAGATCAGGGCATTGGATAGTCAAAGCGGGAAAGGCTTGGGATATGGTGTTCACGGATGTGGATATGTCATCATTGGTCCTAACCCGACGCTCAAGTTCAAAGGTGATATTACAGCTCAAAATGTTCAATTTGTGAATAGGCTCAACATCATCATGGGAGTCCTCTTCAGCCATAGGTGGATCAGACACGTTAAGTTCATTGTTTCACTCTAGACCTACGTCGGGTTGAGATACATATTGGTGAATAACATCTATATATTTCTCCATTATAAGCTCATCTTCTTTTGGAATGGCACCCCATTCATAGTCATTTGACTCAGCTTCTGATTCAGGATCTCTAGGAAATGTTAAAAAATGTGTGAAATCAAGATGAATACCCCAAGAAGGATTACCCTTAGTCTCTAACTTGAATTCATATTCATGGGAATCACTGTTAGAATAACTACCCCCTTCTTCTTGATCAGTTTGATTGCCTTCGAGATTAGCTGGTTCTTGTGGTGTAACCATCTCTTGCGCTACAGTAGGTTCTTGTGTTTCTACTACATTAATTCTTTTGATAGGATCATCTATATCATCAAGAAGATCTTTGATCTCTTTAGGTAATTTTTCATAGGGGATAAGCTCAAAGCTATCTGAATCATCATTAGAGGGTTTTGTTTCTTCTTTCTTAAGAAGGGGTTCTCCTGGTGCAATTTGTTCTATGACATGAGAACAACCACCTCTGAGATGATAGGGTTTCTTCTTAAACCCTATGCCACCGATATCTTTTTTGTCTCTACCAATATGTGAAATGGGTGTCACAAGACCCTTTCCCCTGATTCCTAGAGGTCCTTGACCAGAATATCCCATCTTGGCTATCAATTTGTTTCCTGGACCATATGAATTAGAAGGGATTGTAGGTGCTATAGATTCACTAGGTTGAACAATTTTGGACTCAGAATCATCTTTGTATAGCCATGCAAGCATAGCTTCATCTTCTTCAAATTCTTGTTTGGATACTTGCTCCGCCACAAAATTTCTTTTGTATGCTTCCATAGGTTCCTTAGGTTCTGATTTAGATTGCTTCAAAGATTGTCCATATTACTTGGGTGAGATAGGGAGAGATGTCAGAGACAAGACTGGCTCTATAGTGTATTCTCCCATCCCATTTTCTTTGATGTTGATCTCTTTAGCAATGTCATCCATCTTAGATGTGGAAGCAACATTTAGCTGCTTGATGGAAGATTGTCTGTTATTGGGAACAAGCTTATCGGCACTTTCCTTCAATGTATTGCAAGTTGTACTCAAATCTACTGGGATAGTAACCTCCACTCCTTCATAGGGAAATTTCAAGCATTGATGGTACATAGAAGGAATAGCTTGCATTTCATGTATCCAGGGTCTCCCTAGAAGGATATTGTAAGCCAATGGTAGATCAAGCACCTGACATGTGGTATCTTTGATGACCAGACCCACTCGAATGGGTAAGACAATAGTGCCTTTAGAAACTCTTTCTTGTTCATCATAGGCTTTTATGGTGATCTTCTTTTGAGGATCAATAGCCATCTCTGAGAATCCCAACTATGTGATTAAGTTGTAAGAACAAATGTTGAGGCCTACGCCCCCATCTATCAACACACGTTTGACTCGATGGTTCTAGATCAAGACTTCTATGTGCAAGGGTTGATTATGTGGGTGACTTAGGGAGTTGTCATCCTCTTCTGAAAAGGAGATATATTGTGGAGATGTTAGATGACCAACCATAGTCTGGAACCTATCTAGATCTAGATCATCAGGAACATTAGAGCCGAGCAAAGCTTTGTCTAGGATATCTCTGTGAGCTGGAGATATTCGAAGTAACTCAAACATGGAGATTTTGGCATTGGTATGCTGGAGTTGTTGGATGATGCTGTAAGATGTAGGTCTTGTATCCTTTGGATTGGAAGATTTCGAGGCAACCTTCTGTCTAGAAGCAGATGTGAGATTGAAAGGTATCTTAGGGACATTAGATGAACTTGGTGTTTGTCCTTTCAGATGAGTCTGAGCTTGTGATCTGGTAACCGCATTAGCTGAGGAATGATTTCTATCCCTTCGTACAATTGTGATGACATTGCAGCTCTCAGAGATACATGGTTCAACCATATTGATGACAGCATCATTTCCCGGGTAGGCATAGTTGACTTTTGCCCCCATGTTAGGCTTGGAAGTGGAAACTCCTTTGCCATGTTGTGGAAATGGTTCTGTAAATGCTGTGTGATCATTATTGCTGGTAGGATTATCGATCGTGATATCCCCTTGATCTATCAAGTCTTGAATGGTATGCCTCAAGTGAAAGCATCCATTAGTTTTGTGGCCTTTAGTCTGATGGAAAGCACAGAATTCATTATCTTTCCACCAATATGGTTTTGGATCTAGATGAAGTTTTTGGATTGGTGGTAAAGAGATCATGTTATTAGCTATCAGGGTTCTCAGGGTAGATTCCAAAGATTCTCACAGGGGAGTAAACTTTCATTTATTATCCCATCATTTGAATGGCTTCTTTGGAGATGGTTCAACAGATTTTTGCTCTAAAGCTTCAATGGCTTTGGTGGCAAGGGTGAGATTGTAGGCTGGTGCCTTTGATGGGGTGCAGATAGTGTCAACAACACCATCAGAGATGATACCTTTGTTTCTATTCCAGCTCTTGTTTTTATCTTTTGAGCTAGATCCAAATTCAGACTTGTCCTTTTGAAGTGTGATTTCTCCTTTCTTAACAAGTACTTTCTCAATCTTGATTGCATTATCCACCATTTTATCAAAAGATACATGATCTTGCATTTGTAATGGATAGTTGAGCTCTGGAACAAGGTTATTGATAAAGATTTCAAGTTTCTCCATTTTGGGAATTGGTCTAGCATATAGAGAAAACTTCTTTCACCACCTCTTGAGAAAAGTTAGGAATGATTCCCCTGGATATTGCTTGAGGTTACAGATATCGATCATGGTAATCGGATGTTGAATATTGTAGGAATATTGTTGATAAAACAATTTAATCAATTCCTCAAAAGTTTTGATCATAGAAGGTAATCTTGAAAACCACTGAATGGATGCTCCTCCCAAGGATCTAGGAAAAAGATGCATTAGATAAGTCGGTTCATGCATGAATTCCATGGATTGCGTACAGAACTCTCTAACATGATCTTGAGGATCAGAGTGTCTATCATATTTGTCATACTTTGGTATCTCCACTCTTTTTGGGAATGGAGGCATATACAAATCTTTGTCAAAAGGGAAAGGACAAAGGGCCTCCATGGAGAATTCCTTGGGTTCCTTCTCTTTCTTAATTTTATTCATTTTGACCTGCATAGCATGTAGCTGGTTCATTATGGCCATCATTAGAGTTTCTTCCTCATGCATGATGATATCTTCGACATTGAAGTGAGGAGGAAGTTTAGCTCCTTCCTGGGCTAATTGCAAAAAATATGCCTCTATCCATTTTCAAGAAATGCCTCATCATTCTTTTGAATTCATCGTCATTCTAACAACGATGGATTTCAGAGGGTGTAGGGTCTTGGTTGGCATTATGTTGAGAATGGTGTCCCTGGGATCCTCCTCCTAGAGAACTTTGGTTTTTCCCTGCTTGAGACATGGTAGGAGTTTTTGGGCTCCTTGGAATAGATTGAGGAGGAGTTTGTTGATTACCTCTGTGAGTTGATAGAGGAGGTATGTAACCAGTTTTCAATCAAAAGTTACCGAGACCGTCATCTTTGTAGATACCTGACTTGATGAGTTGTTCAAGAGTTGGACCCAGGGTATTGGTCAAAAGTAAGTTCTCAGATGTTTCTTCTAATTTCTTGTGTGAAGAAGCTCTAGTCTCCACCATTAAATTTGAATGAAACAGAAGAAAAGGACAAAAACAACTGAAGAACAATTTGATTTGAGAAAATCAGATGACGCAACCTTGTCAAGATTATGATAGTTTTGAAGATCTAATGAGATGTGGGTGAAGGAAACTATGCCCTGGATGTATGGGATAGATCACCCAAAAGATAGCGGACATGATTTTTCAACACTTAGTCTATTTTTGAAGATTGATAGTTATGACAAGGTTTTGACACGAGATAAAAAGGACTCAAATTGATCAAATAGAAGACTAGATCAGATTCAAAAGATTAAACTCAGAAAATGGTAGAATGCTCAATAGCTACTACTCTGTTCCTGACACAATGATATTTTTGATAGATTCTGGAACTAGGCTGGAAACATTGGATATCTCACAAATTGACAATTTCTGACAACTCTCTCAAATTTTTCCAAACGACACTCTGTAGACTCATACGACATTTGGGTAGAAATGAAATGATAGTTGTGAAAGTCGTACGATAGTTGGGTAGCAATGAAATGACAGTTGACAAAACTCATACGATAGTTGCTAACAATTTTTGGCTTCTTGAATTTTGCTGGTTTGAAAACTCATACGACACTGGGTTCTCAATCATACGACATATGGGCGATACTGAAATGACATTTGACAAAAATTTGTATGACTTTTGACTTCTTGAAATGACTTTTGACTCCAGAAAGAACTTTACGTCAATTTTTGCAAAATTTAAGGTTTTCAGTTCTAGATTGTTTGCAAATTGTACTGTCCAGATTTTGAAGGTTATACCAGATTTTATCATTTTTAAGAGCCAAGTAGATAAACAAGCACGCAGAATAGCAAGCAAGTGATTCCAAGCACGTCTGAAAACAATGAACAAGGGAAAAAGAAACCTTGCGCATGAACAATCAAGTGACCAAATTGTGCTAATCCCTGAGAGTACTAATTGTGTATGTTCTGAAAAGATTTGCAATAACACACATATACCTGAAAGTGAAAAATTGGCCTCTCTAGGGTTTTTAGTAATGGTTTGAATCTGCAAATTTTATGATTCAAAGGGGTGAACTCCAATCCCGGTGCACCAGGGTTTTGACACAGTCTGAGAACTTAATCTTCAAGAGCTGCTAGGGAGATCTGACAACCCAACAATGAACCATACCTGTGGAGATTTCTTTCACAAGGACATTTATATAGCGGCTGTCACTACCACGGTGAAAATGGCTATGACCGCTTGAGGTTCCATCAACATAGTTTTCCCTGTGAAGGGATTGTCCACTATGGTTAACCCTCTCTAAAGATGACTCATAGATTTATATCACAAGGGGACTTGGCTCCAGATTCAAGGTTTTGACATCTCTTCACTTTTAACCCAAACAAAGCAAGCAGATTAATCCGACACGCTAAGACAAAGTTTTGTTCCACCAAGGTCTGTGATATCAACTCCACGTGATCTATCAACCTCTCCGAGGAGAGAATGTATCAATCAATAAGAGAAGACACACTAACCAATTTTGATTCACCAAAGCTCATGATATCAACCCTACATGATCTATCAACCTCTCCGGAGAGAGAATGTGTTGATCAATAAGAAAAGATGCACTAACCAAGTTGAATGTGAAACGCACTAAGTATCCTCCCTACCTACAAGGATTCTGTCGTCAAGAAGGATTTCACTGGGAATCTAATCTTTCAAGAATCATGAATAGTGTTCATAGGGCCTAATTACTATGTGAGCACAGATATATTTCCGAAAGCAAATCTACCAAAAGTACCCAAAAAGTAGAAAGAGGAACACTTAACGCTTAAAGAGAATATGAGATGAGTCCATAAGGTGGAACACTTAACACCTCACACAAGCTAAAAATGAGTCCCCAACTTAGAAAACAAGTGAGTTCCTAAAAGCACAAAAGGGTTGCCAAGTGGAACATTTAACGCTTCTGTCCTGTTGACCCCTCCCCTTTATGGCGCTGAGATTGCAACCACAGGGTGGAAATGAGGGGCCAGTGGATTAGCGAGTCCAATAACCCAAGATAGCAATCAAGATCAATCACAAGTATTCTAAGACTACTTAATGAATCCTTAAGGGATCACAACCTAGTATCAAACTATGCAAGTGTGTAGAATAAAAGCATGAGAAGATGCACACAAGCTAGACACATGAGAGATTTATTTTAAGCCCAAATCAAAATGTTATTAGATGAAGGAGAATACCTGGTGATCTTCACAACGCGCTTAGTAGATTTTACCTGATTTTTAGCAATTCTTGCACTTTTTCCAATCAAAACCAGCAGAGAGCAATCAAAAATAGAGAATTTCAATTGTCAAAATTAGCAGTTAGCCGAAATATAAAAATCAAATCTGATACTCTGCTGTGAAAAATGAAACGATAGTCAAAAACTGGTACAAAAACTTGTACGACAGTGGGTATGCTCTCAGACGACAGTCTAGAAACTCGTACGACACTGGGTATGCTACCATACGACAGTTGAGCTCCCAAATGACAGTGGGTTTGTGATGAAATGAGCCTCGATCTGATAGACTATCGTACAATAGTGGGTCCAGTATCATATGACAGTGGGTATGCTCTCATACGACATTTGTCAAAAACTCGTACGCCAGATGTACGGACAAAAATTAAAAATCACAGTTTTGCACAGATCCTGAGGAGAAAAAGATAGAAATTGATAGAATTGAATTGGAAACCCGTTTCAGGGCCCCACGGTGGGTGCCAAAAATGTGTGTGTGAAAATTGTACCTGATCTATAGACACAACACTTAGTAAAACATTAGAGGTTAGTGATAATCAAAATCATGCAAAATTGAAAGCTATCTAACCAAGCGATTTACTGCCTTCTAATAGGTGCGAGATTAATGTTCTCAGATTATTATCAAGATCAGTGACCTAGACGACACCTAAATGAAGGATTTGAATGCAAAAGATGGATATGAAATTGAATGCAATTAATTTATATTTTTGATATTTTCTATGCAATAAGAATGATAAAAACTGATATGAATCTATGCTAGATGAAATTGATATGCTATGAATGCTATTGAAAATTGATATGAAATGAATGCTAAATGATCTAACGATGAAGATTCTAACAATGATATGAAAACTATGAAATTCTATGCTAAGATATAAAAACTATGCAATTGAAATTGATCTCACAAAGCTTTGAATTCGCAAGTTGATTCCTCAGCCTCCAATTCTCCAACGTGATTGTGCAAAAATATGAGATGAGATATGAAGAGCTGAAGCCTTTAATTTATAGAAATCCAGGGCTTTGGAGGTGCATGGGAAAAGCCATAAATCACTCAAATTAACTCATCTTGATTTTTGAGTTATCTGATCATGAAAGATAGTTAATTCTCAAAATCATGCAAAAACAGCTTTTAACTCAAATTAGAGTTTAGATCAGCTTTTTGAACTCCAAAAGGATGTTGAGTTCCAAAAAGTCAATAACTTGCATTGATTTTCTGATTTGGAGTTTAACTGTTTCTTTTGAATATGCATAATAATTAAGAATTAAATAAATAAATAAAGTGATTTATCCTCAACTCAACTGATTTTTGAAATAAAATAATTAATTTATGGGTTAATTAACTATTTTACCAAACTTCTATTAAAAATTATATTATTAAATAATGACAACATGCTTTAATTAATTAAATAAGAATTTAATCAATTAAAGATAGGAATTTTGATTTATTGTCAAAATTAAATAATACAATTAATAATAGATAGAATTAAATTTAATTTAAACAATTAAGTGGCAAATATTAAATCTAATTAATTAAATATACAAAATATTTAATTAATCAAATTTTTAGGATAAATGTGATTTATTGCCAAATAATTATAAAATTAAAGATAATTATGATGATTAGGAATATTGCTAGGAATATTCCCCGATGCAGAATTTAAGATAATCAATTATGATTCGATGATGTTTAGATGTGCCTTGGATTAGGACTTTGATGTCGATTTCATTCGAATTGAAGATGTAGGAGATTAATGAACTTATAGCCCATTTTTGGGGTATTACACTAATAACATGTCCATGCTACATATACTCAAATCTTACTGCATAATTCTTCCATGCATGCTACTTACCATATGTTGCCATTAATGACAAACATACAATCAGCACTGGCTTGCTGGTAAATCTCCAACAACGGTATCTTAAACAAGTATACAATAAATACAAATCATCATATGTGTGCCAAGATCCATAATCCATTTTGGAAACCTTGTGAACATGTTATCTCCTCCAGTTGGCCCCAAATAAGTCTTCTCAAGGCCATACGCTTCAGTTGACGTCATCACAATTCTAACAATCCAACAATATCACAAAATTTTCTTCCAAGTGCATTCTTTCAAGCCTTAAATTTTCATACCATAATTCATACTCACATCCAAGTTACCCTATAAACTCAGAGACTGTCTCTATCATAATCCTTTATTTTTGCACTATGACCAGTCTTCACCAAAATAGTCATAACTTATGTAAAAGAACATATAATGATCTGTGACTTTAGAAATATGATCTACACACATTATTCATCATAAATCTAAGATCACATCTCCTAGAATGTCATCCAATGTCTGTACCACTTTGTCAGACCTCAATGTTCCTATCATAACTAGTCTGTCTAATGAAACTAACTAAAACATATGTTGACATGAATGAAAAAACATGAATGTCAACACTTCAGATAGAAACAATTCCAACACATGATGAATTTTATTTCATTGTTTTCAAAGAATAAGGTAATAAGTTTTATAATATTAAGCCTACTAGTTCTCTCACTTATATTAAAGAAGATGATTCTAGATCTAAAGATTGTGTTCCTTCTATTGTAACTAATGATGTTTTTGAAGAGAAAGCTTTATCCACTCAAATTGTCATTACATTATCTTTCCTAGGCTTGTCAACAATACCGATATCAAATTCCTACATTAACAACAACCATCTTACTAACCTCCCTGAAATAGAAGGCTTGTTCATAATATATTTAATGGATGCATGGTCTATGTGTATGATGATTTGATACCCTATTATGTAGTGTCTAAATTTGTTGAGAGCATAAATATCTACTAATATCTCTTTTTTAGTGAGTATAATTAAGTTTATCTCCTTAGATATTCTTACTAACATAGTAGATGGTGTTCTTAATGGATCCTTCTTCCTATCCTAATACTACCCCTAATGCACAGTCAAAATCATCTATATGAATGTGGAATGGAAATGACCAATTTGGTCCCTTCAATATAGGAGCTTGATTTAAAGAGGCTTTAAGGATATCAAAATATTTGTCACAGTCTGATGTCGATTCAAATTGAGATTCTTTCTTCAAAATATTGTATAGGGGTGCTATAATCTGACTGAAATCTTTAATGAAACTCTAATAGTAGCTTGTGTGTCCTAAGAAACTTCTTATTTCCCTTTTCTTAGTAGGGACATAAAGTTTAGAGATTACCTCAATTCTTTATGGATCTACCTGAATTCTATCTACAAAGAAATAATGGCCCAAGACCACCCCTTCTTACATTATCATGAAGTCACTTTTTAAAGATAAATTATGATCTTGGTGTCTCTGTAAGACTTTTCCCATGTTAGTTTGTGTTTCTTCAAAGGTTTATCTCCATACACTCAGAGGAAATATCAAAAATGATGCTAATGAATGCCCTCTGAAATGTTGTTGGGGCATTACATAGACCAAAGGGTAAAATAGAGTATTAAAAGGCTCCCAAGGACATGTAAATGTAGTCTTATCTTGGTCTTCTAGAGCAATCATAATTTGATTATATCCACTAAACCCATTCAAGAATGAGAAGTATTGCTTCCTTTCCAAATTATATAGGACTTTATCTATGAATGGAAGAGGGAAGTGATATTTTTTAGTTGCATCTTTGAGTTATCTATAGTCTATACATACCCTCAATTTTCCTCCTTTTTAGGAACTATGACAAGAGGTGACACCCATTTACTGTAAAAAATAGGATAGATGAAAGTTGCATTTAAAAACTTTTGTAATTCCCCCTTTACTATCTCTCTGATAGAATGATTAATCCTCCTCTGGGGTTGTCTTACTGGTCTAGAGTTCTTACTAACATAAATATTATGAGTACATAGTTTAGGATCTAATCCTTTCATATCACTATAGTCCCATGCAAAATTTTGCTAATGATTTTAAAGTAAAATGTGCATGGAATCTTGTTGTTCGGTAGTTAGAATTTTGTTTAAACATTTTCTAGGGGTAAGTTCAAGTTGGGTTGTCAACTATAACATAGAAAGTTCACTCAAATCATCTAAGTTGACTTCATGTGGTAGTAAAGTATGCAAACAATCTGTGGTTGTAGGAAAGCATGGTGAGGAACAAGATGGAAGAATAGTTTGTAAAGGACATGGGTTAGTTTTACAAGACTAATGGGTTACTCCATAATGATTTTAAATAATGGAAAACATAATATCATCCTCTTCTTGAGTGGTAAGGAATGGTTGTCTTTATATCATCATAAGATTTCTAACAGAGTTAGCTCCAGCCTCTTCTTCAGATATATCCGACCATAAGGCTTTCTCTTCATCTAGTTGAGGTTGTGCATGAGAGTAGAGAGCAATTTTCTTAGTGGAGAGACCATCATAACTAGTCATATTTACTGACCTACATGCTATAAAATCATCTGCAGTAGTAAGCCAAGGTCTTCCCAATATAACTGGATACACCCCCAATGTTTCCATGGGTGCAAGGATCAAAAAATTAGTAGGATATTCCCAAGAGTCAAGGGTGACAATCAAGTCCTATTCCATACCATTAGGTTCAACTATGGAACTGTTATCATGTTGTAGGATTGTAGGAATGGCTCTTAAGCTTGTGATATCTAGCTGCAAGATAACATATTTAGTCATGACATTGATCATTGGTCCTAATTCAACTAAGGCATTCATAACCTTAACCTCATTGATAACTATGTTGACTACTAGGATGCCTAGGTTAGAGTACTTAGGAATGGAGGATTTATCAAGCATTAAATCAGATAATTGGCCTAGTACATGGACAATTTTAGGATCTTTCTTCTTTCTTCCTAGATTTTTCAAAAAAGCCTCTCTGATTTCTTTACTATAGATAGTTACACATTTTATAGCTTTCAATAGGGATATTTTAACACAAATGTATTTCACTAGGTCAATAATGTCAAAAGTAGAGTCATCCTATAGCTAGTCTATTTCATTATCAATTATATGAAGAAATGGAGGAGTTTTAGGAGGTAACTTAAAATGTTGACTCTGTTGTGCTAGAGTTGGTTGAACAAGTGGGGTAACAGACTCCCTTTGGGATATATCCTCTAAAGGTACCTCTATTATAATAGGAGTAGATGGTATAGGTGGAGTAGTTATTGATCTAACATGGATAACATTAATGTTTATGGCATAGTAAAGTTTTTGATTTAGATCTAAGGAAAAAAGTTATTTCTATTGGGGTTTTTTATTGGGATTAGGTGTTGGTTGTACTAGTAACTATGTGAGTTTTACCAGAGGTGCATTGTCTATAGGAGGAGGTATTGGTGTCATTAAATTTATCTGCTATGGTTGGTGCATGAAACCAAATAATTGGTTAGGCCATTGTTGAGTACCCCTCTACTAAGGTGATTATTTTGAATTACCTTATGGTGGTTTCCACTTATTTTAGGATTTCTACCAATTAGCTTGGGGTTTCTACCAATTCCCTTGAGGGGATTTCCATTGGGGTGTACGATTTTGGTATTTTTTCCATTGAGAATGTAGATTATTCTATGATTGGGACTGATAACCTCTAGCGTGAGGATTAAACTAAGGTTTCCAAAGACTACTAATAGAATTTAAAAAAAGGACTAGTAAAAGTAAAGGGATCTTGTGGCATACCTTGTCTTGGATCCCATGGTCTCCTTTGAGAAATGTAAAATAATTGGTCATCATCTCCTAGTACTTCATTGAAATCAATAGATATCTTCTTAGCCTTGAAATTATCCATCATTTTTCATCTACAATCCTTTTTCTTTTATCTACAGTGGAGGCATAATACTATTAGCATAGCCTCATCTTCCTCATGCTTCTTCTTTGCTTTCATAGTATCATGATGCAAGGAAGGACAGGGAGAGGGGCCAAAGGAACACCCTAACCAGATCCACCTTGCAGAGATCACACACAGAAGAAAAAAATACACAAGTGAGAGTGAGAATGCAGAAACTTTCAATTATTATCTTCAATTGATTCATACATGTCAGGCTGTGAGGCCTTCCCAATTTAGGCTAGATATTACCATCAAGTATAGAAGTCCTCCAACATGAAAGGATCTATCAATAATCTCTAATATTATATCTTCTATCCTCTAAAACTAATGTCCTAAAACTCTAACCAAACAACTACATTTATACAAGAGGCTACCAAGACAAGTTGGCCTTCAGATCCACCATCAATAGAAGGAACGACTAGATCTAGGTCCACATGCTTCCCAATGATAGATACCAACATTAAATCCATGACTAAATATAAATGCAAGAGTCAACCTCAACAAAAATCCAAAATAAACAACTCGGTAAGCAAGCATGACCGAGTGCCAGACAAGCATCACTAAGTGCTAGGGAAATTCACCAACCAACAGCAATAAACACAGGAAATTGAGCAACAGTGAACCAACTCGGTCAAAGAAGGAACTGAGAAATACAAAGAAAAACACAAATATGTTTATGGTGACACAAGATTACCAAGGACCCGAGATGCTCCTGCACCAGACACCTAGGGTTATTTAAAAATGATTCTCTGAATCATGAAGCAGGTATGATTTGAGCTACATCCAACTCAGATTGTGAAACATGCACTATCTTCAATCAGTCTATGCTTCCACTTTACCAGATATTCCATATACTATTTTCCTCTTTTACTTCTACCAATTCTTTGCTCCAAAATCTTTTCAACTTCTTATGTCTGTTTCTTAGGATAATCATTCTGTACTATCATTTCTTCAACAGGTTCATGATACTCATATCAATCAATAATGTTGAATATAGGTGATATATCCATGTCATCAGGTAACTCAATCTCATATGCATTTCCACTATCAAATTTCCTTAGTATCTTGCAAGGGCCAAACTTCTTCATTTTTAGCTTCCCATATGTTCCAACAGGAAATCATCCTTTCTTCAAATGAACCATTACTTCATCACCAACTGCAAAATTCTTATGTCTTCTTGATCTATCATCTCTATCTTTGTATTTCTGATTACTTTTCTCTAACTTATATTTCACATCTTCATGCAATGTCTTCATGTACTCAACAAACTTCACTCCTTCAGCACTTCTCTTTCTTTCATCAGCAATATCCCTCAAATCTGATATACCTCTCGGTTGTATGCCATTTACAATCTCAAAAGGTGTTTTTCCAGTACTCCTATTCATTGAATTATTGTATGCAAACTCTTCTTGTGCCAACACAGAATCCCAATTACTTGGTGTGTCTCCAACTAGACATCTCAAAAGATTTCCCAAACTTTTGTTTACAACTTTTGTCTATCCATTGGTTTATGGGTGAAATGTAGAACTATATTTCAACTCTATGCCAAAATTTCTCCAAAGGGTCTTCCAAAAGTATCCAACAATTTACTATTTGTCAGAGACAATACTCCTCAATAATCCATGCAATCTAACAATTTCCTTAAAGAAAAGATTTTCTATATGTACTGCATCTGAAGTCTTTCTACAAGGTATAAAATGTGTCATTTTAGAAAATCTATCCACAACAATAAATATAGAATCATTACCTCTTACTATCTTCAGTAAGCCAAGAACAAAATCCATACTAATGTCAATCCAAGGTTTCTCAGGAATAGAAATCAGTGTATACAATCAAGTATTCTGACTTACTCCTTTTGTAACTTGACAAATTCTACAATTTTTCACAAATTTCTGAACATCTTTATACAACTGTGGCCAAAAGTATTTCTCTTTAAGAAAATTCAATGTTTTGTTGACACCAAAATGTCTAGCCAAACCACTACTATGTTTCTCCTTTATCAAATTAGTTCGCATTGGTCCTCTTGGTATACACAATTGAATACCTTTAAACAACATACCTTCTTGAATAAAATATTCTTCCCATTTAGTAATTGGTTGATCTTGAATAGGTGCTCTACACTTTCTCCATGGTTTAGAAAAATTAGGATCAAATTCATAAGAATCTCACATGTCATCAAATCCAAGAACTTCAATTTTCATCTCAGTCATCAAAGATCTCCTTCTACTCAATGCATCAGCAACTCAGTTAGTGACTCCACTCTTATGCTTTATCACAAATGTATAACTATGAAAATACTCAACCCATTTCATATGTCTCTGATTCAACATATTCTGACTACCCAAATACTATAAAGCCTTATGATTGGTATATAACACAAATTCACTTGGTATCAAATAATGTCTCCATTTCTTTAGTGCTTCAACAATATCATAGAATTCTTGATCATACACAGAATATTTCATTTTTGCATCATTCAACTTTTCACTAAAGAAAGTAATAGGTTTACCTTCTTGACTCAATATAGCTCCTATTGCACTTCTCCTTGCATCACATTCCACTTGAAATACCTTATTGAAATCAGGTAATGCCAAAATAGGCATTTCAACAACCTTCTGCTTTAGAGTTTCAAAACTTTGATCAGCTCCATGTGTCCACTTGAATTCTCTTTTATCTCCTCTCATAGTCTCAGTCATAGCATTACATATTGAACTAAAATTCCTAACGAACTTTCGGTAAAAACTTGCCAATCCATGAAATGATCTTACCTCACTAGCATTCTCAAGTATAGGCCAATTCAAAATAGCTTCAACCTTTTCAAGATCCATTTTCAAACCATCAGCTGAAATCACAAATCCCAAATACATAATCTCCTCTTTCATGAATGAACACTTTTTTGATTTATCAACAACTTTGCTTCTTTCAACCTCTACAATACTTGTTTTTAACATGCAAAAAATGTTCTTCTTTGGTCTTACTGAATATCAGAATATCATTAAGATATACAATCACAAACTTACCCAAGAATTTCTTCAAAACTTCATTCATCAACCTCATAAAATTACTCAGTGCATTAGTTAAACCAAAAGGCATAACCAACCACTCATACAAACCTTCTTTTTTCTTGAAAGCACTCTTCCACTCATCACCTTCTCTGATTCTAATCTGATGATACCCACTTTTCAAATCAATTTTGGTAAAATACTTTTCTCCATTCAAACTATCCATTATGTCATCCATTCTCGATATAGGAAACCTATATTTCACTGTTATCTTGTTGATTTCTCTAGAATTAGTACACATTCACCATTCTCCATTCTTCTTAGGTGCTAATACATTAGGTACTACACAAGGACTCAACTTTTCTCTAATCAAACCTTTCTGCAACAATTCTTGAAGCTGTTGGTTCAATTCCTGATTCTTGTTAGGTGTCAACCGATGTGGTGCCTTATTCAAAAAACTAGCTCCATGGATTAGATCCATGCAATGATCAATGCTTCTCCTTGGTGGAAAACCATCGGGTACATTATCATAAATGATCTCACTATACTCGGTGAGTAACTTATCAATTTCCTCAGGTATACTATCCTCTATTTTATTACTTAGTTTGTTAGGAATCACAAAAAAACATTCATCATTCTTCTTAAAACCCTTAACAAACTTTCTTCCTTCCATCAAGAAAACTTTCACAGATGTGCAAACATTACTAACAGGTGCTTCAATCAAAGGTAACAAGATTTTTCTTCTCCCATAAGCCCAAATACTATATTTATGCAATCTCCCATCATATATAGCATGTCTATCATATTGCCAAGGTCTACCCAACAAAATATGACAACAATCCATAGGCATGATATCATATAACACCTTATAATAGTGCTTTCCAATTTTCAAATTCACATAACATTGTTCACTTACCAAGAGTGTATGCTCATCTTTGATCAATGAAATCTGATAGGGCTTCGGATTTTCCAACCTTTTCAACTGCAACTTTGTGACCATTTCCTCAGATGCCAGATTCTACGAGCTACCACTGTTAATGATTACCTTCCAAACTTGAAAATAAATTCTACATCTAGTTTTGAACAAACTTTTCCTTACCGGATCTTCCTTATTACTTTCACTACAAAGTGCTCTCCTTACCATCAAGTTATTTTCCTTCTCAAGATCATTTGGTGACTCTTCTTGCACCAAGGCATTTCTACTATTACCGACCTTATTACTTGTATGTGTACACTCAAATGATCTATGTCCCTCTTCTCCACAATTGTAACAAGTTCCTAGAAAACCACCTCTATTATAACCACCTCAGTAGTTACTCCCTCTTCCTCTAGATGAACTTCCACCTTTCCACTCACTCTTAACTTTATCTAGAGTTGTCTTTTTAGGTTCAAATCTACTATTTGCACCATGAGATCTACCTCTTCCTCTAGGGAATCTACCATATCTACCTCTTTGTCTTTGCTCTTGTCTCTTGTTCAATTTATCCTCAGCTTTCAATGCAAATTGATAAGCCTCTTCAATGTTCTCCAATTTGACCAAACTGATTTCTTCTTGGATGGAAACTCTCAAACCACTCAAGTATCTAGCAATTATTTCCACAACATCTTTATCATGTCTAGATCTGATATCTAATCCATAAAATTTCTCAGTATATTCTTTTATCGAGCTATCTTTCTACCTCAAACTTTGCATTCACCTAACTAGGTTAATCTAATAATCACAAGGTAAGAACTTCCCTTTCAATTTATTCACCATTTAATTCCATACCTTGATTTTTTCTTTGCCTTTCCTCTTTCTATCCAACTATAGATGTTCCCACCATAAGGATGCATGACTCTTCAACTTTGTGCTTGCAATTTTCACCTTCTTTTCCTCAAGTACATTTTCATATTCAAAGTACTTTTCCACCTTGGTGATCTAGTCCACCAATTCATCAGAATCCAATTTTCCACTATACTCAGGAGGATTAAAGTGTGGTGTAGATTTTAGATTTTTCAAAGCCTTCAACAATATTTCCTCACCTTGATCCATCATCGGTGTACGTTCTACATCAACTTGTTCTTCCTCAATTTCATCATCACTAACATCTTCAAGATGTCTTTCTCTTCTCTGGGTTGTTTCAATAGCTTCTAATCTAGCAGCAAGTTGTCTCAACATGTTTGCCAATCCTAGATCTGCATCTCACCTCCCATGAACCATCTTGAAACCCTCTACAATTGTAGGTTAGATCACAATCTGCTACCCCACAACAATTCAACTAGAGTTTGACAAGAAGGAACCCTCAAACCTAGATTTGCAAACCTAGATCTAGATCTCACCTCTCTCTAATACCACCTAATACAAGGAAGGATGGGGAGAGGGGCCAAAGGAACACCCTAACCAAATCCACCTTGTAGAGATTACATGCAAAAGCAAAAAACACAAAAGTGAGAGAGAGAATGTAGAATATTTTAATTATTATCTTCAATTGATTCATACATTTCAGGCTATATGACCTTCCCAATTTAGGCCAGATATTACCATCAAGTAAAAAAGTCCTCCAACATGTGAGGATCTATCAATAATCTCTAATCTTCTATCTTCTATCTTCTATCTTCTAAAACTAATGTCCTAAAACTCTAACCAAAAAACTACATTTATACAAGAGGCTACTAAGCCAATTCGGCCTTCATATCCACCATCAATGGAAGGAACAAATAGATCTAGGTCCACACACTTCCCAATGATAGATACCAGCATTAAATCTATGACCAAATATAAATGCAAGAGTCATCCTCAACAGAAATCCAAAATAAACAACTCAATAAGAAAGCATAATCGAGTGTTAGACAAGCATCACCGAGCGCTAGGAAAATTCACTGAGCAACACCGATAAACACAAGAAACTAAGCAACACTAAACCAATTCGATCAAAGAAGAAACTGAGCAATACAGAGAAAAACACAAATATTTTTATGGTGACACAGGATTGCCAAGGACCCAGGATGCTCCTACATCATATCAAACTGTGTGGCCATGTTATTGATGATATCCTTCTTGAAGTATAATAGAAGATTATTTATCTATGTTCTTGAAACTATAGTGCCATTTCTTTCCCCCATACCAGACCTATATCATCTTCCTTTCTTGACAACATCTCTAGAATAGTTAATAAATATATTCTTTATGTCATATCATGTTGATTGAGTTGTCTCCTCCTACCATTAGATCCAAAGCTTCTATAAAGCCTACATTTTTTCCTTTAAGAAAGATAAATTTATGAGACTCTTTATTGAGCTCATGTCGAGTGCTCTTTTATAGACTAAACAAGAACTGAGATATGTATTCCTCCAAACTCTCATCCTCTTTTTGTGTCATCTTGAAGATCTCATCCCCTCTCATATTATTACTTCTATAATACACCTTGTACTTTTCAAGAATTGTCTTCATCTCATCCCAGTCATGCACAACATCTCTTCCTAGGCCCATGAACCATCTCAATGTTGAATCCTTGAGAGTTGTAGGAAATAATTTAAGCTTATGCACATTAATAGTGTAGTCATAGCTTCTATAGAGGATGTCAAACTCAAAGAGAAATCTATCATGATCCTTTGTGACTAATCCATAGAACTTAGGAAGGGTTGAAGAGGGAATATCTTGAGGTTTTTATTTTCATGATGATCAGTAATAGGAAATGGTAAAGTGGGAGGAGCTTCCATTCTTGGCGGAACTCTTGGTGGTCCTCTTGGTTGATAAACTAATAAGGCTAGCTAGTTATCAACTTGATCTTGATTGAATGGATTATCAAGAGAATAAATATAAAAGGTGTCCAAGATTTCAGAAAAGGGATTTAGGTCAATAGACTCTTCAAAGATGTTTAGACCAATAAGTTATTCTAAGGAGGAGGATGAGGAAGTTGGTAAGTTTTGAGCAGCATTATCAAAGGGTTTTCCTTCTTCTTCTTCTTTTTGTTGGACAAAGATTTCACCTAACTGATTGTCAGGGGCATTGGGAAGGAATCTTCTTAAGGCATCTCTTCTTCTTTTATACATGCATATTATGTGGATAAACTAACTTAGGCTGAAATGATACTTAAAAAATATTGGCTATAGCAACTAAGGGTAACATGAAATGAACTAAAATATTGAATCACGACTTCAATAAGTTCTTAGCTTGACACCATTCCCAACAATAGCACCAAAAATGTGGCCCTTTCCAAATGGATAAAGAAATTAGCTTAATTAATTAAATCACATATTGGTCATCTTGTCTGAGTATCTATCCATCCTATGATAAGGTTCATTTAATATGTCAACCCAGGGGCGTAAAATTGAAATGGTTCTACACAATATACGCACTAAATCTCCGTTGTTGCCATACTAACTACTGTTAATGCAAAAAGTGGATGTTGAATGTAAGCCTACCTGATTACCATATGCAAAAGCATAAAAAGCATGAAAATCAACTAATTTCAAGTCTATCAGGTATGAAACTACTCTTCCCACTTTGGTTTCAAGAACAAACACAAGAACTATTTCTATGTGGATGCAGGAGCATACAAGTGACTGAATAGTAACTATAATAACTTTAAATAAATATTAAAATGAAAATGATCACTCACCAAGTGGACCCCCTTGGGTGAGTGAATCCAAGTTCTTCAACACACTATAGATTCAGAATCATCATTATTTTATTTATATCAGAAAATGAAAAAATAATTACATCAACCTAGTTTTATCTAATCTCCCTCTAGCTTAACTAACTTCCAAATAGGAGTCAACTTCTTATTTATACTAAAGCTCTTAACTAACTAACCACTTTCAATAAGATATATGGGTACAGTTATTATGTTCAAAAAAGAAAAGTGAAAATATCTTAACAAGGAAGAAATAGTCGTCTTCTTATCCATGAGAAAAAATATAGGACAACCACTCCCTAGATTTACTTTACATTAAAACATCACTAAATTCTCCAACTAAGAATTAGGTGAATCAGTTGAGTCTTCATCATTGTACTTATTTTTCTCTCCTTGCAGCATGACTCTATCCAAGAGCTGATGAAGTTCATTAAGTATTTGCTTGGTTGTTCCTTCTTCTCGACCTATTCCTGCAATGAAAGGTTAGGAGCACAAAACATGGAGAAACATCGATTTAGCATTACATACATTTATTAACCCTGATATTTCATTATTATAAATATATCACATGGATGCAATATAACAAAATACTTAGCTACAGGAAACCCATTATGCTTCAATTACTCAAAAAGGAATAATATAAAGATAACTAAGATTTAGAAAATCAAGTTTTCATTCCAAAGGTATATCAATCCATATGTTGTATGTATATAAAATACTACTTTAACAATCATAAAACTATTAAATTAAGATTATTTAAAACACCATAAACCCTATAATAGTTCAAAATAGGATAAGAGAAACACAAACCAAATAGGCCATTATTTCATCTCATTGGGAGGTAGGATAAAATTGAGGATCCTAATAATAATTATATTTAGGTTTTCTCAGGTAGATTCCCATGAAGAGACAAGGTTGTTTTTTATGTAGTGAGAACATTAATTGAATAGTTTTTGCATGATAATACAAGGTTTTTGTTTAGGCTTAGAATTACCACCCCAACTCAGGCATTGGGGCTACACAGTATTTCTATCCTAACAATGGAAACCTCCTCAAGTTTTGGGTGGACTCTGATTAAGGAGGAGTCTCCAGGTTCTAGGTCAGTTCCTATCTGATTTGGGATATCACCTCTTGATTGAAAACTTGATTGGGAAAAGGGAGAAAGAATTAAAACTAAATGTGAAAACAGGATGATGCACCAAACTTACTCCAAATCTATCAGGATCTTCAAACTAACATCCATAGCTACACCTACTCGTGAGATTGTCTCTATCATTTACTAATCGATGTATAAGCTATCTAGAATCCACTATTAGGGTGCACACCACAAATAGCAAGAATCTAATAACAAACATACATTCTCTACAAAAGGTCTGAATATTTTGTAACCTGGAGGAGGAATAAAAAAATAACTCACTTCTCCTTGTTGCGGAATTGATAAACACTTAATGCAGAAAGAAGACAAGGAACCAATTCAATACATAAGAATAGATGTACTCAAAAAACTTGCTTTATTATCCTTGAAAAACATGTAAAATGATTAAAATTGCAAAAAAGGAACCAAGGAACAAACATGCTCACTCAGCCCTCCTTTTCCACAACTTTGAACCCCTAAAACTAAAAATCAGTCTTGGTTATGTAGCCTCCCAAGTTTGAATCCGAAAATCCAATCCTCCTGAAATCACTCCTAGAAAGACTGATTTAGCTACAAAATAGCCTCCAAATTACAGCCATAATTAGCTCCCAAAATGGCTCTAAAGTTTCACCAAGATACCCTAAGTCATATGCACAAATTATGCTTTTATTCTGCCATAATATTGGTAATTTCAAATATATCTTTAAAATATATTACTAGTATTTACAAACAATTAAAGCCTAAAATCAATGCCAAATACCCAGCCCACCTAAAAAATTTAAACTTAAGCCTATAAAGACTTAAATCCAAACTATTACAAACTCAAACTAAGAAACTAGACCATTCGAATATAATTCAAGCCTTTAAAAACTCCAAAGAAAAATGCAAGTTGGTATTGGCGGTTCTTGAGGTTGACTAGATGTGACTGTAGGATTTATTGGAACTTGAGTGCCTCTCTATTAGCAGACTTCAAAGCTCATTATTCTCTGACATTTTTTTGGTTCTCGGCCCTTATTAATGCATTTGAGATTGAAAGAAAGTTGTGGTTAAACCCCCATCTATGGCAACTATGTGAAAATAAACTCCAGCTCACAATTTTCCTTCTCTATGACCATGACTTAGAGCATTAAGATTGGGTTTTTTACCTGATGAGTTAGGGCCTTGACCCTACATGAAGCCCATGCTTTTGATTGTGAACTCAACCTAATAATCTTGGCTTGACTGGCAGATACTTGGAGCTCAATTTTTAACTACAAGAACTCAAGTTGTTGAAACCTAATAAGCTCAGGTTGAGATTTGGAACTCATTTTTTATTGGAATATGAGTTTAATGTTGAGGCACGGCTAGTGATCTAGCACTCTGAAAAACTAATTGTGAATTCTAAGCCTATATAGGAGCTTACGACTAACTAATATTGAAACACACTTGGCTTGTCCTTTTCTTGGATCTCGGCCTTGTCTAAGAGCTCTAGCCACATCTTAGCTATACCTAGAAATCACATTTTTAATACTAATGAAACATAGCCTCCAACCTTGACTCACAGGATGCGAGACTGGAACTGCACTATGACTGAATGTTAACTTTTGAAGCATGGGCTGTGAATAGCACTTAACTTCCTGACTGAAAGCTCATGATAATGAACTAGAATTGAACTCAGTTTGATTAGTACAACCTTCCATTGACCTAACATTTGGCTTCTTTACTAGCTGTGATTAGCACATGACTAGCAGTGAACTTTGGCATTAATTGGAACTTGACACCGATAGCAAGGAGCTCACATCTTCAAACTTTAGCTAGGCTCGATACTTGGAGATAAGTACTTTGTTTCTCTCTTTACATTTTTTATGAATCAAGTTGTCCATTATTGAAGTTGATTTGTATTGACCATTCTATTTTGTATAAATTTTAGGGCTTTCTTTCCTTTCTTAAAGAAAATACTGATAGTTACCTTTGCTGACTATTTCTTGACTGTATGTTTTTCATATAAACTAGCACTATTGAATGCTAGAGTATTTCTTTGAATTGGGAAAAGCTTTGGACTTTTTCCTTGCTATTTTTCATGAATCAACTGATATTTGCTTCAACCTTCACAATGAAACCTCATTTTTAAAACTGCAGTGTTATTGGTCACTCATTGGCTTTGATGCTCAAGATATAACATGAAGGGTTTTTTATATTGATTTTCACTATTCACTATAACCTTTCATGCTTTTCTTGCTATCTATCTCTAGCTACTAATTAATTCACCATATTTGATCACCAAACTTCCAGCTCAGTCTTGACTGATGTTACCCAATTAACTTTGTTGATATTTCAGGTTGTTTTGTCTACAATCCATAGTGGCTATTTTCTTGTTGAAGCCATAACATAGGGGGTTTCTTTTATGCTTGCCTCTGGTCTTTATTTTTCTGAACAGTAGCTTGGGAATAACTGATTTTTCCTTTGCAAAAGTCCTTCTTTGAGATGTGTATCATCTTAAAATGGAAGCACTTCCATGTTAAGAGTGTTTATCCCTCTGAGTAAGTGGTCTAGGCTCATGTCAAGCACCTTGATTGGGTCTTGTCATGAATCTCGTTGTTTCCCCCCTATTCTGCTTCTCTCTCCCTCTTTCCAACCTCATTTCTGGCAACTTTCCCTGACTATCTGAAGATTTTGACCTTCTAGGTCAAAGACAACCTAAAGGGTCAAGGATGATCTAGTCCCTGACCTAGGTTAGGGATGACCTCGACCCTGACCTAGGGCAGAGACTACCTCATCCCTGACCCCAGAGCCATTTTTCAAATTTTGGAAGTTTCAGGATGTTGGGTTTCAGAAAGTTTTATTTTCCCTCTTTTGGGTCGGCTATTTTGGGTTTCAAAATGGTAAATCCTTAAATTGCATTTAATCTAGGTCCACTTCTAGGGGTTAAGGTTAATTGGGATTTAATTCTCCAATGTCATCCTTCTCTAGGGGTTTGTCCCTAGATCACTATAAAAGGAAGCCTTCCTCTCTCATTTTCTTCATCTTTTAATCTCATCTCATAATCTCTCAAGAAAGTGCAAGCAAGTGATCAAGTATTTAAAGCATTCAAACATTCAAGCATTCAAGCCTTCATCAAGGAGATCCATTGTTAGCTATTGAAGGATTTAATCTCTTTGGAGCCCCCTTGAAGATTTCTACATCCACATCCATCCAAGCCTCTTCCTATGCAAAGATGCATTCAAGATTGGTGTTGAAGATCTAATTCCATTGAGTTGAGACATCCTACATGCATTTCTACATTCATTTAGAGTATCCCTACTTGTGGATTCAAGGATTTGAATCCTCCATAAGGACTTCAACATAAGCAAGGTGAATAGTTTCATTTACTTTGTTTATACATATTGTAATTTAAATTCAATTTCAACGTTAATTCCTAAATTGGGGTTTGACCAAGGCAAACCCCCCATCCAAACAACAAAAACCATTTTTCTTGTAGGTACAGGTACATGACAGTGAATTGAAGTGCAGATCCAAATACCCTTTTCGGGAAACTTCTGAGATCCGCAAATAGATTTTTTGTCAAAGCTATTTCAGGTCAGGGATGACCTTTAGTGAGGGGTAGGATCCTACCCCAAGGTAAGACCTTTCCCCGCTATCTGGGTCAAGGATGACCTGCTTCCAGAAAGACAAAAAAAATTTGGGTTTTCTCTGTCTGAGAATTTCCAGTCTGGAACAGGTTGCAGAATTTATTGAAACTATGCACAAACATCAGAAATAAGCATTTTCTAGATTTTCCCTATTTTAACGTTAGTATTTACCTTCCATTCATTTCATATTTCAAGTACATACTTTCTATAGTGGATTATAGGGTTTTCTCCTTCATGTTCTCCATTGTTTGATTCAATTGTGCATTGATCACTTCTTTTTGATTAATCCATTTGGATCTCTCCTTTTGGTAATTTGGATTAAGGATAGGTCCTATATTTCTCCCTTTGCATATCATATTATCTTATCTACCCTATAATTACCCCTCCCATAATGGTGAATCCATTTCACCTCTATTCATTTTAGTCAACCCGACATACTTACCCTCTTTTCTTTTGTGGAATTGGATGCCTTATTGTATTTTGTGGTGTTAGATTTCCCTTTATATTATCTTGTTGGTATTAGATTTTTCTTTTATGTTAAATCTTGCATGTTAATTAGATTTCTTGCATTTATATTTTAAAAATACAAAAAAATTGCAAAATTTGTTTCAAAATACAAAAATATTCATGCTTTTGGAGTTTAGTTCATTTGCATTGTATTGGTTTATGAGCTTTACTACTTCTAGTCCTACTTATAATATTCTAGTTAGAAGAAGTCATAGACTTATGGGTGCCTTTGATCTTGAAATTCCTCTCCTTTCCTTAGGATCTTGGATGATAATTTGATTCTTCATGATTCCAATACTATTATGGAGCAAAACTCCTCTCACTCATCTCATGATGAAGATGATTCTTTAAGAGTTCCTCCTGAACAAGTCCAAAAAATTTCAACTGAACTTGATAAAATGGGTAATTGGATTATTCAAGAAAATCATAATCAAGATTCTATTCAAGCTATAGAGGCTCTTAAGAAATTTCTTCGTGATAGTGATCAAGGTGTTAACCTCTTGCATGGTATTACTCACCTCATGCATTTGAATGTTAAACCTTTAGCTCAAGAGGCTCAAGATTTAGGGTTGATTCCTCCTATCACTAGTGTAGAACCTTATTCTATTCCTTTACCTAGTGTTCCTACCTATACTCCTTCTTTGGTGACTGTGATGGTTCCCTCTATTCCTATGAGTGTTCTTCTTATGTCCCTTCCTACATCACAACCTTCTTATCATAATGTTCCTTTTACCTTTTCCAATCCTCTTCCAACTGTAGTTCCAAGTGTTCCTCCAATTGCATCTTCCATTCCTATAGCTTCTTACACTTTACCTAGTGTTTCAAATGTTCCTATTCCTCCTATTTCCTCTAATGATTCAACAATCATCAGTTTGGCTCAAACTGTGTCATCCTTAGAACAACAACAGGCATTTTTAACTCAAAACAAGTTTAGCATTCCTACATGTGACATGGGAAGTCCTTTGTCCCAAGAAATCATTCATACTCCTATTCCTCAGCAAGTCGATATGCCTCATCTTGAGAATTATAATGGAAAAGGACACCCCATTCATCATGTTAAAACTTTTCAAGTCCTTTGTAGTGATTATGCTCATGACCATAGGATTTTAGCCAAGTTTTTTTCTAGAACCTTTCTTGACAAGGCCTTACAATGGTATTGTTCCTTGCCTCCTTATTCTATTGATTCCTTTCCACAACTTGCTAATTCTTTTATTCAACAATTTCAAAACAACATTGGCCCACAAGTGTCTTTGACTGATTTGATGCATTGTAAACAAAGTGCTAAGGAAAAATTGACTGAATTTATTGGTAGATTTAAGCATTTGCACACTCAAATTTCCTATCTTGTTCCTGATATTGATATTCAACGTATGCTCATTTCAAATTTGCAAAAGGATATTAGAGATAAGATTCTACTTACTGAATTTACCTCTTTTCAAAAACTTTGTGTATCACTTCATCATTATCAATTACAAGTGAGTCAATTTGAGAGCACCAATCCAATGGCTCATGTTCTAGTTGATAAAACCGATGTTTCTCCTAATCTAAACAAATTTCAAAAATTCAACAACTATGTCCAGATAAACAAACAAGAAAATGCAGTTGCTGATCAAGTTGTTGCATCTCACAATGCCACTTCTGCATCCATTTCTTTTCAATTAAATCGTATGTCTACTCCTCTTTCTAAATCTTTACATTCTATTATGAATAGGTTGTTAATTGCTAATATGATTACTTTACCTCCTATTTGACCTCTTTTACTTGCTATGATTGCATCTAAATATTTTGATCCTAAAGATTTTTGTCAATATCATCATCAGTATGGTCATGATACTGAGAAATGTTATTCTTTAAAACATAAGGTTCAAGACTTAATTGATTTTAATGCCTTATTTGTTGATAATCTTGATGGTAGTGGGAACAAATTTTTCTCTCCTAATCAAAATCTTTAAATCTATACGTTTACTTTACCTATGCATGATACTAATACCATTTCTCATCCATATTCTATAGAAATTATGTATGATTCAAAGATAGATGATCTTAATCACATTTTTAATCAAGTGGAGCATGTTGTTCAATTTGTATCTCCACCTCAACCTCAACCTCAGCTTCAAACTATACCTCAAGTTCCATCTCAACCTCAACCAAAACCTAAGCCTAAATTGAAAACTCAACCTAAACCTCAACCACAACCTAAGAATAAAAGACCTCGGGAAATTTTGATTACCTTTGATGATTCTGAGACTATTAAAACTCCCGATGGTCCCCTTTATACTTATGCTAGGATTTCTCAAATACCTACTTGTGGCTGTCTTGTTGATCCTACATCATTAGTCAATATTATTACTAAAGAAAATTGTTTTATGAAAAATTTGCAACGTGATTCTTATCATACATCAGATGTATGGATTCAAACTTGTAATGGTTTTCTTTATCCAACATTTGGTTCTATTAACTTGTTGGTTGAACTTTGTGGTAAAATTGTGAACACTACCTTTGTTAATATTGTTCCTACTTCTAATCAATTTCAAGTTAAGCTTGGTTTTCCTTAGTTGAATGCTATGCATGCTATTGCTTCACCTATCCATAAATGTCTTAAATTTTTTCATGATGAAGAAGTGAAGATGGTTAATCATAGTTTATATCAACCTTCTAGGCCCAGAGATTGTGCTACCATTGACTTCTTTTGGCCTTCATTACCAAATCCATGTCTTTCTTGACTTGATAATCTTTTCCACTCATATCAAACCTATTGTGTGCTAGAAATTAGTCACACTTCTGTGAATCATTACATTCAAGAACACTCAAGAATGAGGTCTCAAACAGTGATTCACAACTCTCTATTCGTGGAGTGCAGGGGTTTGTATATGAGGCCTTCAGATTGACCTAGTTATGCCCATGCAAGTACACCAAGAAATGAGAGATTCAAAGATGAATAGAAAGCATGTTAATCTCCATGATCATCAAGTTATTGCATGCAAATGAAACTAGTCTAGATGATAACAATGCAAGAAATAAACTATTCTATTGAAATGAATGCTTATACAATGTTAATCTATGAAAGGAAACATGAATTTAAACTATTATGTGAATGCAATATTAATCTAAACTATGGATTTCCATAAGGCATGAGAGAAAAAGATAAGAAGAAAGAAGTCTCAAATATCCAAAGCTCCAAATGTGCTCAACAAGCTTCTTCCAAGATTGCTCTCCAAACTTGCAGTATAACAATAACATGAAAATTCTTGGATCCTCCAAATGAGAAGGAGAGGGCTCCTTATATAGGAAAATGTGTAAGAGAATGCATCCTCAAGAGTAATGTGGGATAAATCCAAAAAGAGGAAATAAAGCTCATTTTTTAGAGAGTGTGGAGAGAAAAGGGATTTTATTTATTTTTAATTATTTGTTTCCCTTTTTTCATCACAAAGAGCTTTAAGAGGACTTTTTATTTATTTAAAAGAATGATTCTCTATTAATTAAATAAGATAACATTATTTAATTAAAAGAGAGATATTATTCTAAATAAGATAAAATCATTTAATTAAAAAAGATTTTATTTCATTTAAAAGATATTTCTTTCAATTAAATAAGGTTATTTTATTTATTTAAGAGAGAATGTTTCTTTTAATTAAATAAAATTATTGATGACATGATTAAACCTTAGGAGATTATTAAAATGATTGAAATAGTTATGACTTGATCAAGGAAATTGATTTGAATATATTGTAAAGAATTGATTCAGAAAATTGATATTTGACAAATTGAGTAAATGGGGCCCCTCTTTGACTAATGTGAGGTCGACTCAGGATCACATGTAGTCAAAGAATGGAATTGAAGCATGAGATTGATTTGGGATCACAAAACAACCCAGATGTGTGTTCGAAAGATGGGAACACATCAGGACATAGATAAGCAGACTGAAAAAGACAAGGCCAACACCTGTGAATAGGTAATTGTCAAGTCTCAAATAAGAGATAAGAATCTCAAGCAAGGTTTCCCCAAGAGAAGCAATCGATAAATTTGATAAAGCTGAATCAAGCAATGAAGTTTGGTAGGTACTGCCCCCTCATGATCGAAATCGAAATGAGATAGAGGAGAAAAAATAAATTGATAAATTTGATCAAATTGAACTAAACATAAGGTTCTTGACATAAGATGAAACATAAAAAAAATCACAGAACCAAGGTAGATCAGCAAGAAAGATTATGCCCCAAGGTTGAATTAGAAGAAAAGAAGTGGGGTGAAAGTGAATGGAAGATAGAAGTTTGGAAGAAATGGAAAGAAATGGAGAGAAGAAAGAGAATTTGCCTCAAGAAAGAGGATGCATCAAAATCAATCAACTGTTTAAGATAGGGAATTTCTATTGAGATCACGAAAGAAGATAAGGAAATGAAGATCAAATCATGACCATAGTTGATTGAAAGTCCACAAGAAAGATGAAGGAAACCCTCTCAAACTCATGATGCAACCTAAAAGTGCAAATTGAACATGAAGTCAAAATAATGCAAGCTACATGAAAATGCAAAGGTGTACTTGCATGGGTAACATAGGTTTTTTTGTGTTCATCATTCATTAGAGAATGTAAGAGAACTTATTTTCATCATTGGGCCATTATTACCAGACATCAGACAATCACACAATCAACACTAGTCACAAACGCAACTATGAAGATATGAATGTGATTAATATCAGATTGGAATGTGGAAAGATTCTAACATGAGCATCAAAAGACATAAAGTTCAAGATGACTGCAATGTTAGCTTACCCAATTTAATGTAGCAAAACCATGCTCGCATCAAGGCATAAACGCTGGGATGACCATGAGAATGGTTGTGCAAAAAATAGTCAAGGATGATGCCTTAAATATCCTAAGTGTGTCAAGGAGACAACAAGAGACACAGAAGAGGTTCAAGACAATACCCACAAGTAGAAAGAAAATAAAAACATGCCCCATGGCCCAAGTCTTCTAGTGATGCATCATGGAGAGACTTATTAGACAAGGACACTCAATGAAAATCAATATCAATCAGCACACAAAGAAAAGATCATCACATATCTCAAGCATTAAGTGTTGCATTTAAAAATTTTAAGTGTGTAAACTGATACTGAGTTCCGAGGACAAGGATCGAATGCTTGCTAGTAGGTAAGATCACATGACCAAACTAGATAAGACCAAACTGATAAGTGTTGAAAAACACTCGATGTCGGGGGTTGTGTTGAAAAACACAGTTAGGTTGGTGTTGAAAAACACTATTTGCAAGGTGTCCTAAAGAAAAGCATATCCAAGAGACCAAAGCTAACATAGTGATGCCCCCTGGACAAAGACAAAGACCAATTCCAAACCAAGGCAACAAGGACAAGGTATGATGGAGAAAGGCTAAGTGTCGAGGATGCATGCTAAGAAATAGGGGTGCAAAGGCCTCAAGTAGCACCTGTTTCTAGGTTTTCACCACTTGGAAGAATTTTTTCAGGACTTTTTATAATTTTTTTGTATTTTTGCTACCAAGGCGCCTATTTCCAGGTTTTCACCAAGGCACTTTTTCTATTTTTTTTGAATTTTTTTGAATTTTTGATTTTTTTGGTATTTTTGGAATATATAATTTTTTTGAGATACATCAAAGCGCCTATTGCTAGGTTTTCACTAAGATGATAATTTTTTCAAGACATTTTCTGATTTTTAGAATTTTTTCAGCATCATATATGAATTTTTTTTGGAATTTTTTCAGGATCAATAAGTATGTACAAAAGATGCCCCCAAACAGAACGAGCATCAATGATAGAACTTCTTCAGGTGCAAAACATTGATAGGCTTAGGGAGCTGCTCCCCCTCTTTAGTAGATATTAAATAAGCACCTGTACCAAAAGCTACTATGATAATGTAGGGTCCAAGCCAATTAGGTTTGAATTTGCCCTTTTGTTCTCTATTTTGTTGGTTTTTAGGATTCTCTCGCAGGACAAGATCTCCTACTTGGAATTCTCTAGGGTGAACCTTTTTGTTGAATGCCTTGGACATCCACTTTTGGTAGACCCTCATATGGTCAAATGATGCTTTACACTTTTCATCTAGAAGTTCCAATTCTTGTAATCTCATGGTGCGATAGTCTTCATCTGTAACTAGACCTTTGAGAGAGACTCTAAGTGACGGAATCTCAACCTCTAAAGGTAATATTGCTTCAACGCCGTATGTGAGGGAAAAAGGAGTAGCCCTAGTTGGAGTATGAATACTCATTCTATAGGCCCACAAGGCTAGGTTTATCTATAGGTGCCAGTCTCTACCATTCTTATGAACTGTTCTGTGTAAAATCTTGAGAATGGTTTTATTTGAAGCTTCTGCCTGACCATTTCCTTGCGGGAAGTAAATGGAGGACCAATGTTGCTTTATCTTAAATCTTTGGCAGAGTTGTGTAAGGTCCTTGTTTTTGAACTAACCCCCATTGTCAGTGATGATCTCAAATGGTACTCCATATCGACAGATGATATGGTTTAAAATGAATAAAGATATTGTCTTGCCTGAGGCAACAGAAAGTGGAACAGCCTCTACCCATTTTGTGAAGTAGTCAGTAGCAGTGATAATGAACTTATGTCCACCTGATGAGTTGGGATGAATCTACCCAACAAGGTCAAAGGCCCATCGCTGAAATGGCCAGTGAGATATAGAAGGAATTAGCTCCCTACCTGGAGCATGTATTAGGTGTCCATGTTTCTGACATTTTTCACAAGACTTGGCAAAAGATACCACATCTATCTGCATCGTAGGCCAATAGTACCCTACCCTAAGCAACCTTCAAGCCATGGAAAGACCATTAGAATGTCCCCCACATATGCCCTCGTGGATGTCAACTAACGCTTGATCAGATTCCTCTTTTTCTAAGCACCTAAGAAGTGTCCCATCTAGACCCCTCCTATACAAATCACCAGAGATGAGGGAATGGCGAGAGGCATTATGGACAAGGTTTCTTCTTTCAGATTGGATAAATGTGTCAGGGATGATGCCATCATGGAGATATGAGTAAATAGCACCATAGCGAGAGGATTCATGATTGACAAGGGTACAAATGACGTGGCTTTCTTGAGAGTCATAAATGGGATAACATAGCTCTTCCACCAGGAATTCATATCTGGACTCATGTTCCTCTAACTGAAGAAGTGAAGCAAGGGTGGCCATAGCATCAGCTACTTTGTTCTCAGCCCTAGAGATTTGCTGAAAAGTGACAAAAGTAAAATACTGTCTTAGTGAATCAACCATTTTTTTGTAAGGTATCAACTTGTCATCTTTTGTTTGGTATTGCTCATTGACTTGATTAATGATCAACTGAGAATCCCCATAGATATGTAGTTCTGTGATATTCCACTCTATAGCCATTTTTAATCCATTTGTTAAAGCCTCATATTTAGCTATGTTGTTTGTGCATGGGAAGAGTAACTTGTAAGATTTGGGAATAGTGTACCCATGTGGAGAGACAAACAACACACCAGCTCCAGAACCATTTTGGATGTAGGAACCATCAAAGAATAGTTTCCAAGATCTCTCAGTCATGTACATAAGATGTTCATCTGGGAAATTGACTTGAATGGGAATATTATCTTGAATTGGGAAATTAGCCAGTTGATCTGCAATAGCCTGGCCTTTGATTGCCTTGCGCTCAATATACTCTATGTCAAATTCAGAAAGAATCATCATCCATTTAGCAAGTCTACCCGTGAGAGCAGCTTTACTGAGTAAGTATTTGAGAGGATCAATTTTTGCTATGAGGTGTATGGTGTGCGCAAGCATATAGTGTCACAATTTTTGAGAAGCAAACACTACTGCAAGGCAAGCTTTTTCAATACTAGTATAATTGACCTCATAAGCAACAAGAGTGCGGCTAATATAATATATGGCCCTTTCTTTCCCTTGTTCATCTAATTGAGCCAACAATGCCCCCAGTGAAGATTCAGTAGCTGAGACATACAAAATGAGGGGTTTTCCTGGAATGGGAGGCATTAAAATGGGAGGACTTGCCAAGTATTCCTTAATTTGATCCATGCTCTTCTGGCAATCCTCATTCCAGACACACGGAACACCTTTATGCAAGTTTTTGTTAAAGGGTTGTGCTCTATCTGCCAATTGTGAAATAAACCTCCTTATGGATTGAAGGCATCCTTAAAGACTCCTCATTTGACTGATATTTTTGGGAGGTGGCATGTTTATAATGGCTTGGACCTTTTCAGGGTCCACTTCTATCCCTTTGGCTGAAATGATGAATCCCAATAATTTTCCAGAAGTAACACCGAATGCACACTTTTTTGGGTTTAATCTTAGTTGAAATTGTTCCATGCGATCTAGAATTACTTCTAAATCAGCCAGATGTGTTCCTCTTTTCTTAGACTTAGCGAGGGTGTCATCCACATAATCTTCCATATTCTTATGCATCATGTCATGGAAGATGGTTGTCATAGCTCTTTGATAAGTAGCTCCTACATTTTTCAATCCAAAGGGCATGATGTTCCAACAATAAGTACCCCATGCGCATGTGAATGCAGTCTTTTCCTGATCCTTAGGAGCAATCTTGATCTGATTATACCTAGAAAAACCATCCATCAAGGAATAGATCTCATAGCCCGCCATCATGTCCACTATCATGTCTATGTTAGGAAGTGGAAAATCATCCTTTGGGCATGCTCTGTTAAGATCTCTGAAATCTATGCAGATTCAGATGGATTTATCATGTTTGGAAATAGGTACAATGTTGGAAATCCAGTCGGCATAGTCTATAGCTCTAATGAATCCTGCACCAAGGAGCTTTTCTAATTCATCTTTCACTAGAAGAGCTATATGAGGGTGCATTTTTCTCAACTTTTGTTTGACTGGTTTGACACCTGGAGCTATGGACAAATGATGCATAATGAGATTAGTGTCCAACCCTGGCATGTCTGAATATGTCCATGCAAAATTAATTTTCTTCTTTTGGAGGAACTCAGTGTAGGCTTTCTTTTCTTGAGGTGATAAAGATTTAGCCAAGTGTACAATTTTTGGAGCCTCTTCTGTGCCCAAATTAACATCTTCTATAGGTTCAACCAATACTGATAATCTATCCTGAAAATAGCTTGGGAGAATATCAAGTACCTCATCCATAGGTGCCTCAGAGAGGTTTTCACCCTTGGATACGTCTTTTATTTTTACTTTTTTTGGTTCTGACACCGCCACACAGTGGTTTTCACCATCATAACTCTTATTCTTTTTTTCTTTTCTTTTTATCTTGTGACTAAGGTACTTGATGTCAGGTTCTGTCATACTGGTAGTTGGTTCACTGGTGGAAGAGACAATAGGTTCAATGGCATTTAGATAGTAGGTGATCTCATAGTCAGTGTGAAATGTCAAGAGTTGAGGCTCTTGATAACGTTGAGACCAATCAATAAGATTGGGGTCAATAAGCGGTAGGTTAATGACTGGTTCAAGATTAAGGATATAGGTGATGTCATCTCTGGTGACTATAGAATTAGAGTCTAACAAGCATCCCTCTAAGGTGTCTAAATCAGAATTTACCCTATCGAGTGAAGAATTATCTACTAATGTGACATGTGGGTTCCAATTTTCTAATCTGACACATGACCCATCAGCTACGTCCGATTGAGAACTATAAGTGTGGACAACATCCATATCCAAGTCAACTATTGTGTCTGAGAGTGAATCCCATTCAAACTCATGAGAGTCTATTTCTAAATTATTGTTGGGGCCTCGTGATGTAGAAGCCTCAAGATTTGGAAGAGTTTCCTCTCCTCTAGCAATTTTCTCAATCACCAAATTATTTGAATTATAACCATCCGTTGTAGCTGGGATGGAGACACTATCCATAGTAAATCTTACATTCATATAGTCACTATCTATCACAGCTAGGATAGGAGGACTATCAATTGTTAAATCTCTGGAATCTCCCCAAAGAAGATTTGTTGAAGGTACCCAATCATCTGTCATGTCTTGTTGATTTGTCAAATCTGGTACATATTATGTGTCATCTTCACTATCCCGCCTATCAGGAATGGGATAGTGCACTTGTTATTCTTCATAAAGCCTAGGCCAACTGGTTTCTTAGATTTACATCCAAAAAGATCATGATTAAGTGGTTCGGCTCTAGCATCTAACCTGTGACTAAGAGGGCCATATCCTGGATAACCCATCTTCTTGACAAAAGTATATCCTCTCCCATAGGACTTAGGAGAGGGGAAGAAATTTGCATTGTGTTGGTACTTCTCCTCTTTGTATATCCAATCTCAAATAGGTACTTCCTCTTTTTCATCTTGTATTGGTATTGAGGATTCCACAAACTTGTCAAATAGTGTCATTGCCGAAGAAGACGGTTTCATCTCCTGTGAAGGTTTTCCATAGGACCTAGGGGAAACAGGCATCTTTGCAAAAGAGTTAAGTTGATACCCCCCCATGCCAAGGTCTATTGATTTAAACTTGTCTTGACAATCTGCTAAAGTTTCTTGATAATCCTCTTCTTCTCGATTAAGGGGGACATGAACATTAGCTGAGATTAAATTAACTGATAAAGTGCTATCCCCTGGTATGCAAATTTCTACTCCATTGTAGGGGAGCTTAACACACTGGTGGTAGGTAGATGGCACTTCCTGCATGTCATGAATCCATGGTCTACCCAATAAGATGTTGTATGCAAGGGGTCCAGTATCAATAATTTGGAACAAGATATCTTTTTCAACTGGGCCAATCCTGACAGGAAGGACAGCCAACCCCTTAGAACTTCGTTCTACCTCATCATAGGCTTTTATAGTGATCTTCTTTTTAGTGATGATCACTTCCTCTAAATAGCCCAAAGTTTTTAACAAACTTAAAGTACAAATATTTAGCCCAGCACCCCCATCTATCAACATGCACCTGACACAGGTTTTATGAATCATTACTTGAATGTGAAGGGCAAGATTGTGTGGATGGATTAGGGATTTGTCATCATCTTCTGAGAAAGAGAGGTAATGTGGGCTAGTAATGTGATTCACCATGCCTTGGAATTGGTCTATATCAATGTTGTTGGGGACATTTTCTATGTGCAAAGCATCCTCAAGGATCTATTTATGTCTAGGGGACAACTCTAGAAGCTCCAAGATTGATATTTGTGCTGGAGTTTTCTATAACTGATCTACAAGATTGTAGTTTGGTTTGGGAGCAGTGGTGGACTTGGTGACATTCTTGGATGCCACTTGCTTGGGTTTGTTGGATGGACCTGAACTAGGACCTCTAAGAACAATAGGGCTTTGACTCCTGGTAACAACATTAAGGGCTGGAGAAGATAACCTAGAATGAGGACCTCTCAGCACCACAACAGGTTCTTTTTCAAAGACAGGGGGAGAGTCATAACCATGCGGGTCCTTACTCCTCATCATATTAACACTTGGCTCCACAACTTCAAGCATGTTTACCACATTTTCTGCCACTGTGTAAGTGTAGTTGATTGCAGCCTTGCCATCCTTTGATTTAGAGGTTTCCCCCTTGTCATACTTAGGCAATGGCTCTTTAAATGCTTTGTGATCAGCATTGGTGTTCAGTCCATCCACCTTAAGCTTTCCATTCTCAATGAGATCTTGGATAATGTGCTTCAGTTTCCAGCAATTCTCAATGGTATGCCCAATGCCATTATGAAACGTACAGAAAGCCTTCTCATCCCACCAATGTGGCTTAATGTCAGGGATGTAATGTTTTGCAGGATCCTGAGGATGTACCAAGTTGTTAGCAATGAGATTTTTGAGAACATCCTCATATGAGTCACCCAATTTGGTAAATTGCCACTTCTCCTTTTTGGGCCGCTCCTGATATCTTGGTTTACTTTCTTACTGAGGAGGTGCATTGAGCTTCATAGCTTGAATTGCACTGGACAAGTGAAGGACACCTTGATCTTTAGGTTGGGGAGAGTCTACAACTCCATCATTGACAACTTGTTTGTTCTTGTTCCAATTGTTGTTCTTCCCTTTATCCTTGTTGTTTTGTTGACCATTGTTGCCATTGTTTCTATGTTTGGTCAAAATGCCTTTTTCTTTTAGAACATCCTTAATGGGGCATGCAGTTTCAATCATGGTATCAAAGGAATTGAAGACTATCTTTTTGATCTCATATCTCATTTCAGGCACCAAGTTACTAACAAGTACGTCAATCTTTTCATCCTCATGGATTGTCCTAGGATATCAAGAGCACTGTCTCCTCCACCTTTACAAGAAGGTAACAAAGGGTTCCCCCTGATTTTGTTTCAAGTTGCATAGGTCCAACATAGTAACAGATCTTGACAAATTATATGCGAAGTGTTGAATGAATCGATGAACAAGTTCTCTAAAAGTCTTGACAGGGGGAGTGATATTGGTAAACCATTCCATTGCTTGTCCTTTAAGACTTCTAGGGAATAACCTCATCAAATAGGAGTCATCCTGATGGAATTCAAAGCTCATAGTATAGAACTGGCACACATGGTCATGTGGATCACCACTGCCATCATATTTATCGTATTGAGGGAATTCCACCCTCTTTGGAAAATCCTTCATACTCACACTCTTGTCAAATGGATTAGGACAAATCGAGTCTAGTGAGAATGAGCTCTTAGGTTGCATCATTTTCTCCATCATTTGCTTCATTTGGTGGATTTCTTCCTCTTGAGAGGGATTTTGCTTTTGTATTTTTTTGTCCACATCAAAATTATAAGGGACTCTGGCACCCTTGTTGATTAGACTTTCCAAGAATTTATCTTTATTTTGTTCCAAATACCTCTCCACATACTATTGGAAGATAGGCTCTTGTTGCATTTGCATGAAGTCTTGAGTATCAAGGTCATAATGTGAGCTACCACCTCCATGTTGGGAACCATGATGTACATGTTGGGAGTGTGGTCTTGAATTTCTAGGAGGGGTCTGCTGCCTACAGTGAGCATACTGAGAGGCCCTTCTTCCTCTAGGACTAGGAGATTTGGAAGGGGTTCTTGACCACCTCCTACTTCTTGGTGTTTTGGAAGGGGTGGAGGGAGAAGAATTATTTCCACTATTGGCACCCCTATTGTTCAATTGGGTATTAATTTGTTGGGCTAAAAGCCTATCTTTCTCTTCGTGAGCAAGTTTCCTTTGTACTTCCAATAAAGCTTGGCTCTCTGCCTCAAGCTGTCTAAATTTTTCTTGCTGTGCAGCTTGCCCATCTAAAAAGGCTTTCTTCTCACGCTCAATCCTTTTAAGCCTTTCACTTGTATGCCTTGAGGTTGTTTGAAGTGGAGATTTTGGTCTTGAATGTTTGTACAAATCATTGGTATACATTGCATTGACATGAGCATCACCAGGTTCATTGTCTTGGTCTTCATGTTGTGACCATTGTTCTGGGTGATCTTATCTCTCATGCCTTTTGGCTCTTTGATGTCCATCTAGGTACCTAGTGCTGATGGGGGGTGAACTAGGTTGAGCATCATGAGAGGAATTACCAAACAAAATCTTGTCTGTGTGTCTTTCATAGATGTCATCAAGAATTTGATCCATGGCTTCCCTCTCCCACCTGGTGATAGTATAACTCATATCCATACTTGAGTGGGAAGGTGCTGAGGGGGTACTCAAATCGCTAAAATGGCTCTTTGGGTCAAATCAGGTTTCAAACTTACTCCTAGGCGACTGGTCAAATATTGGTTCCTTTTCCTTTCTCTTTTGACGAGTCTGAACTGGGGGTAGTTGGTTGAAGACTATCTAAGGTCACTTTCCTTGGCTCACTTGATATCTTGTTTTTACTGACATGAAAGGGAGAGTTTAGGCAAATAGACAATTCTAGGAAATGTCAATACTAGACTAGGATAGTAAAAGTTTTCTCTTGTCCGAGAGAAATGATGAAATAGAACTATCGCAAATAGGTGCAAACCAACACTGCCACAAAGGTGCTCAATTCTTGGGTGAATACCCAAGCACGTATGGATCAGGAGGATGACTTACACAAATTATACTAAGTTTGAATTGTATGAAAATGGGTGGACGAAGAGATTACTAGCACTCTCCAAGTGTCTTATCAAAGAGTCTAAAAATTTATCTATTTGACAGGAACAGTTCCTGATTTGCCAATCTCAAGCAAAATCACTCATGAGATCAAGGATCACTAACTCAAAAGGTCAAGGACACAAGAACCCTAAATACAGAATAGGTCTCTAGAACTGGGACAAGTCACCTAATCGAAGAACTCAGTATTTCAGTTTGTTGTTCATTTTCAAAGACCAAGCAAGCATATCAATGGATTTGTATCAAGCACATAAGACAGCAATCATGGAGTTCAAGCAAGCAATTGTCTTCAAACAATGAGCAAGAGGCAAAGCAACCTTGCACATGAACAAGAATAGTGACTTAGTATGCTACTCCTTAAAGATTCTAATTGTGTATGTTCTTGGATATGTTTTAGCAGGTACTCAGAACACAACAACATCCTAGCAAGCTGTCTACAAGGATATACATGGATTTTCTAAAGGGTGTCCTCGATATACACAAGGTACGTGAGGCCCAAATCCATAGATGAGAAGAATCAAAAATCACACAGCCGGGGGGAGACAGTAACCCAAATCTCCTCCTTCACTTCTCAAAGGTATAAAGTTCTTTGAGGCTTAGCCAAGAGTGAAATCTAACTCATTCCCAAGAGAGGTGTCTTTGGATTCACCTCCCAATATTTATACTCCACCAGAACATGGGAGTTAAGGTCATCCCTTGAGGTGATGAAATCCCCAAGAAGGCCTTCTAAAAAAAATGAAAAGTAAGTAATTCTCTATCAAAAAGTATTGAAAAGCACTAAAGGTGGAACACTTAACGCTTAAAGCAAATATGAGGTGATTCCACAAGGTGGAACACTTAACACCCCACATAAGCTACAAACAATTCCACAACCTAGACAACAAGTGAGTTCCAAAAAGCACAAAAGGGTTGCCTAGTGGAACAATTAACGCTTCTTTCCTATAGACCCCTCCCCTTTAATGTGGCGCTGAGATTGCAACCACAGGGTGGAAACAAGGGGCCGGTAGATTAGCAAGTCCAATAACCCAAGATAGCAATCTAGATCAATCACAAGTAATCTAAGACTGCTAATCAATACTACTCATAAGTGCAAGAGGGTTTGGATCATGGAATATTTAACGTTCCAAGTAAACATGAAGTGAGTCCACAAAGTGGTGCATTTAACTCTTCATGTAAACTAGGAATGAATCCATGTCCTAGATTACTCAATGAGATATTTTTATATTTGAAACCAAGAATTACTTAATGTTTAAACACAAGCATTCACTTAAACACAAACTTGTATAAAATCAAATCTATGTTCATTTATTTCCCATTAAGAGCATCAAAAATGTGTTCTATGAAAGCATGTAACACTCAAGCCAAACACATGAGAGATTGATTTTATGCCAAAACCAAGTGTTATAGAGATTTTAAGAACTCACCTTAGGTCCAAAGATCTGCAATCCAGCATTTAGCACACATCCGAAAGTACAGAATCAAGACAAATCATTGGCAAACCGTAATATATGTAACATTGCTGTCTTCAAGAAAGTCTTTAAAGATTGATTTATTTGACCCTTAAAATCACAATATTAAAATTTTTGGAAAGAATGAAGTTTTTAGAAAACATAAAGAACTATCATTTCCAAAAATTACAAGGTCTTATGATTCAATTTGGTTCCTCAACCAATAACCTTTTCAGACTTCCATTTTTCTGTCATAAACCAGATTTAAAACACCAGGCCCTGCCTAGGGAATCACATATCTTTCTCAAAAAGAATCCAAATGAAACCAAAAAAATTTCATAGTAACCAGTAATGAATCTATTTTCCAAATATTTAAACCATTTATTTTTCCCATTCATAAATCATTTTCTAAGAATAAATCATTGCTTGCAACTCTAATACAAATTGTTAAAAACCAGTTTTCACTCAAATGCCCATAACTTTCACAAATCTGCATAAAAATGACTCAAACCAAAAGGAAATGAAAGATAAATCATGTATCTTTTCAATTAATATTATTAGAGATACTTATTCTTCACAATTTTTCCGTACTAGATGTTTCAATCTGACTGTATTCAGAGAATCTCAAATCTGCAAATAGCCACTTTCACCAAAATGATCATAACTTATTCATTTCTTTATAAAAATGAACCAAACCAAAAGAATGAGAAAGAGGATTCATCATTCTATCCATCCATTATTATATTACAAGGTTTCCAAGCTGTACATGGCCGGACAAGGCCTGGAACCAACACTAAAATTAAAAAACTAATCAAGAATGAAGCTAGAAATTGATTTTTTCTGCCCCACAGTGGGCGCCAAAAATATGTGCTAGAAAGTAGTCACACTTTTGTGAATCATTAAATTCAAGAACACTCAAGAATGAGGTCTCAAATAGTGATTCACAGCTCTCTATTCATGGAGTGTAGGGGTTTGTATATGAGGCCCTCAGATTGACCTAGTTATGCCCATGCAAGTACACCAAGAAATGAGAGATTCAAAGATGAATAGCAAGCATGCTAATCTCCATGATCATCAAGTTATTGCATGCAAATGAAACTAGTCTAGATGATAAAAATGCAAGAAATAAACTATTCTATTGAAATGAATGCTTATACAATGTTAATCTATGAAAGGAAACATGAATTTAAACTATTATGTGAATGCAATATTAATCTAAACTATGGATTGCCATAAGGCATGAGAGAAAAAGATAAGAAGAAAGAAGTCTCAAATATCCAAAGCTCCAAATGTGCTCAACAAGCTTCTTCCAAGATTGCTCTCCAAACCTGCAGTATAACAATAACATGAAAATTCTTGGATCCTCCAAATGAGAAGGAGAGGGCTCCTTATATAGGAAAATGTGGAAGAGAATGCATCCTCAAGAGCAATGTGGGATAAATCCAAAAAGAGGAAATAAAGCTCATTTTTTAGAGAGTGTGGAGAGAAAAGGGATTTTATTTATTTTTAATTATTTGTTTCCCTTTTTTCATCACAAAGAGCTTTAAGAGGACTTTTTATTTATTTAAAAGAATGATTCTCTATTAATTAAATAAGATAACATTATTTAATTAAAAGAGAGATATTATTCTAAATAAGATAAAATCATTTAATTAAAAAAGATTTTATTTCATTTAAAAGATATTTCTTTCAATTAAATAAGGTTATTTTATTTATTTAAGAGAGAATGTTTCTTTTAATTAAATAAAATTATTGATGACATGATTAAACCTTAGGAGACTATTGAAATGATTGAAATAGTTATGATTTGATCAAGGAAATTGATTTGAATATATTGTAAAGCATTGATTCAGAAAATTGATATTTGACAAATTGAGTAAATGGGGCCCAAAGTCTAGGCAACCATTTTAAGGTGCATACACCTATAAGCATCATAAGATTCTCAAATTAAGTGCACCTCCGATGGATCTTAATCATGGTCTTTTTCCTACACCTTCTATACCACCTTTATCCATATCTATTAATCAAATTCCTACTGTTGATCATCCGACTACTGATAATCCTATTAATCTTCCTAAAGAACCTGTGAAGGATCCTGTAATTGTTCCTCCTAATTCTCAATACATTTCAAGTAAAGAAAAATGTAATTGATCTAATAATGAACATCATAAAAAGCGTCATGCTCAAGCTAAAGCTCGTAATTTTTTTCTTCAAAATTATTTACTTTCTTCTGATAAGCCTATGCATGATGTTGTTACTAATAATGATGTTAAGATGCATGATTATGATGATTCTTTTCGTATCTTAGATCCTATTTTGATTAATTTGGATGAAGAAGATACTCTTGATGATACTAATGATGTTAATGATTAATATGAGACTATTGACATTAATATTGATTTACCTAATATTAATTCATCACAATTAACACTTAAACCTAGTATCGAACATTGTGATTCTCAAGAGGATCCTTGTTTGGAACTGGCTATCATCCCTACCATGTTGGATATAGTCCCTCTTGCAATTTACCCACCTTCTCTAAATGATATAGAACAAGATGAGGAGAGTAGGTGGCTCACTTGATCGATGTTTCCTTTATGGTAGTTTTTTTGTGTGTTTTCCTATTTTATTGTGCTTTCCTATGATGTGTTTGCTAAATATTGTTAGATTCTTTTATACGACACTTGTTACTTAGTTGGTGCAAGGTGATAAAGGAATTGAGCATGTTGTACAATTCCTCTATATGTATCTCTATTCTTCTATATGTTGTTTCATGTTATGTTGTACTTGTGATATTATTTGTAAATGTTTCCTTGTGTAATCTACTTGGATTTACAACTTGGTAGCACTGATTCTTTTTGGTCTCCAAGTCATGGTCCAAAAAGATTCTTCTATGTGTCTCTTACGTGATCTTTCCTCCTTTGTGATTGTATTTCTACTTTCTTTGGGGAATGATGTCAATTCATTTGCAATAATATCATATATATATATATATTATCTTAAGATCATACTGACCCCGCGGTAGGTAGATCCCTTCTGTGTTCTTTGTATGTTTATGTGGTATTTCTCTTAATTTGTCTTCATCTTGGGGCATCTCATAGTGGAAACGTAATTAGTGGAGTTGTTTATGTTTCCATTAAAGCCATTTCTCATGTTAAAGAATTAGCAATGACTTTAACATGGGGGCATACGCTCTACTCACCTATTGCACACATGCACTTTTCGATACACATATATTATTTTTCAAGATACTTTTCTCCCTTTTTTAGTGACTAATCCTTAAAGCATGGATTTATATTTTAGGATCTCTTGATCCCTCAAGTTTCAAATTTTTGATCCCCTAAGGTTGAAGGTGTCCTTAAGACTGAATCTCTTTTGCTTTTGGTTTTACTCTTATGGAATAGAATATTCCTAAGGGTGAATCCTTGATGGGTTGACTAGTGAGTAGCCACATTCACTAAGAGGTTCAATTCCATCTTTCCATTTTTGTTGTTTCCTTGTGTGGTTCACAATGGGACATAATTTCTCGTTAGGTGAGATAATCACACCCTCTCTCTCTCTCTCTCTCTCTCTCTCTCTCTCTCTCTCTCTCTCTCTCTCTCTAGAGATGTCTCTCTTATTATGATCTTGGAGTTGGCAAAGACTTGAGTCCCTAGGGGCTTGAGGATCTCTTTGTCCCTTTGATTGTGATAAGATTATCTTTTCATTATGATCTCCTTTACCAAGAGTTTGCATCGAGTGCATACTCTTGCTAAAGTGGGGGCTTAATGTATCATCTTAAAATGGAAGCACTTTCATGTTAAGAGTGTTTAGCCCTCTAAGTAAGTGGTCTGAGGTCATGTCAAGCATCTTGATTGGGTCTCTGCATGGATCTGGCTATTTCCCCCCTATTATGCTTCTCTCTCCCTGTTTCCAACCTCATTTCTGGCAACTTTCCCTGAGAATCTAAACATTTTGACCTTCTGGGTTAAAGATGACCTGAAGGGTTAAGGATGACCTAGTCCCTAACCTAGGTTAGGGACAACCTTGACCCTAACCTAGGGAAAATACTACCTCATCCCTGAACCCAGGTTGAATTTTCAAATTTTGGAAGTTTTGGGATGTCAGGTTTTGTAAAGTTTTATTTTCCCGCTTTCAGGTTTCAGAATGGTAAATCCTTAAATTGGATTTAATCTAGGTCTAATTCTAGGGGTTAAGGTTAATTGGGATTTAATTCTCCAATGTCAGCCTTCTCTAGAGGTTTGTGCCCTAGATCACTATAAAAGGAAGCCTTCCTCTCTCATTTTCTTCATCTTTTAATCTCATCTCATAATCCCTCAAGCAAGTGCAAGAAAGTGATCAAGTATTTCAAGCATTCAAGCCTTCATCAAGGAGATCCATTGTTAGCTATTGAAGGATTCAATCTCTTTGGAGCCCCCTTGAAGATTTCTCCATCCACATCCATCCAAGCCTCTTTTGATGCAAAGATACATTCAAGATTGGTGTTGAAGATCTAATGCCATTGAGTTGAGACATCCTACATACATTTATACATTCATTTGGAGCATCCCTACTTGTGGATTCAAGGATTTGAATCCTCCACAAGGACTTCAACATAAGCAAGGTGAATAGTTTCATTTACTTTGTTTATACATATTGCAATTTCATTTCAATTTCAAGGTTAATTCCTAAATTGGGGTTTGACCAAGGCAAACCCCCCATCCAAACAACAAAAACCATTTTTCTTGTAGGTACAGGTACATGACAGTGAATTGAAGTGTAGATCCAGATACTTTTTTCAGTGAACTTTCGAGATCCGTGAATAGATTTTTCGTCAGAGTTGTTTCAATTCAGGGATGACCTTTAGTGAGGGGTAGGATCCTGCCCTGGGTAAGACCTTGCCCCGCTATCTGGGCCAAGGATGACCTGCTTCCAAAGACAAAAAATTTCTGGGTTTTCTCTGTCTCGGCATTTCCAGTCTGGAATAGGTTGCAAAATTTCTTGAAACTGTGCACAGACATCATAAATCAGAATTTTCTAGATTTTCCCTATTTTGAGGTTATTACTTACCTTCCATTCATTTCATATTTCAAGTAAATACTTTCTATATTGGATCATAGGGTTTTCTCCTTTCTTCATGTTCTCCATTATTTGATTCAATTGTGCATTGATCACTTCTTTGTGATTAATCCATTTGGATCTCTCCTTTTGGGAATTTGGATTAAGGATAGGTCCTATATTTCTCCCTTTGCATATCATATTATCTTATCTACCCTATAATTACCCCTCCCATAATGGTGAATCCATTTCACCTCTATTCAAGATGACACAACTATAACAAGAAGTTGTAAATATCCTTGAAATATATTTCCTATAGCCTTTTACTTTTTGAATTAGTATTGTCATGAAAGATGTATTTAGCTTCATGAATAAAAATGCATCTTTTAGTATTTGGCACTATTATTTGGTCATTTCCTACTAGTAATGAATGCTTTCCCAAATGCATATGCATAATAAAATATGAAGATTTAAAATAGATTTAACACCAGCACTGAAGCTTATTTATGGGGTTCGAGCACAGGCTCATGACACCCATAAACACACTTTTGTGACCTTGTACTAGTATCATTTCATCATATGAACAACAACACACTATATCCTCTTTTATATCTTGACTTTGATCTGAAAGCCAGTCCATTTTGAATAATGCACCACTCTAATTAGCTTAAAAACATCAAAACAAATGCATTATGTTAGTGAACATGACCCAATGGATAATCTTGTACATCAATAAGACCACTAGTTTTCTCACTAACCTAATGCTATATTGTTTTCCTGAAAAAGGTTTCTCAACTTTAAAACTAAGTCCCTTTGATTCAGATACCTAGTTTATAAATAAAACATACATAATAATGGCCACTAATAGTAAAAGGTTTCATAGAATTATGTCCCTTTAATACAATTTCTCTATTTTTCACTTTATGTGTATGCACACTTTTTTATTGCATTTAGATACCAGATAGATATAGGTACAACTTTAAAAGATCTTGATTGTTTTATGACATTTCATTCTTATGCATTGCTTAGATCCAATTGGATCTAACATACTTTTAACCATGATGCAGGACAACCCCTAAAGACCTAGAATCTGACATATGAAAACTCAAACAGAGGACCGTAGGACTTGGACTAGACATGAAAACCAGATCCTGATATGTAGATGACTCTTCAAGGCAATGCAAAGGATCTACTCATACCTATATCACTTCTTTCTATTCTATCCCTTGCACTCTATTTATTGATATGAAATATGAAGTATGAAAGAACATTTGTAAAATTACATTCAGTTTGAATGCACAATGTAATGATCAATTATGAATTTGAAAATTTTGACATTTGATCAATACTTAGAGTACAATAAAAATTTGATATTGAATGAAATAACAAAATGTTAATCCACATAACTTGAAAAATAGTGTTAAATAGAAGTACCTCTATGCACCCTTTTCCTATTAGTGTCTATTATTCTGCATGCTGAAAAATAGGGTAACAAGTTTCTTTCAACCAAAGAGATGTTAGAAGGTGAATCAAATATACAAGTCATGAGCCACGTCCAAAACACTTTTTAGATATGACTCAAACACAATTTTATGAAATATTTCTTGAAAGATTTCCTCATATTAAATTTAGTTAAAGATTTGAAATTAAAAAAACCATTTTATGTTAAGATTAATCATACACATACTACATGTTGTAGGGTTCATATTGAATTTTCCATGCATTATGATATTTATTTCTATATATGTTGTACTTTGCACACTAATGAATTTTTATAGGAATGTGGTCTAAAAGAACCTCCTAAGTCACAAAGAGAATTTATTTCAATTGTACTATATAAACAAGATGATGGTTGCATTTATTTTAAGATGATGTGTATGAAATATTTGTATCCTAACTGTGGTAGTTTGCACCATTTGCATATATTCCTGCACCTAGAGGGCACACATGAAATTGGTAAGAAACTACTTTATTTTGCAAAATAAAATTCAATAACATATGGTGTTAAAGATTGAAAATAATTGAAGAGGTTTGAGTTAGTGAAAAAGGATATATGCGTAGATGAATTTATGAATATTTAATTCAAAGAGAAACTAGTTTATGAGTACATAGGTCATACACATAGAGCTTGGTGGTTAGATGATAAGTTCAAGTTATGTAAGGACACTTTTCCCCTTGGTAATATTGTATCTATCAATGATTTTTCTAAGAATTATACACTAAAACCTCAAAATGAAGTGAAAACAATGTACTAGCATTATACACAAGTTACAATTTTTGTACATATAAATTTAATGCATGCACATGATATAATAAAGGAGGATAGAAAGGTTCTAAGAGAGTATCACTTCTATATTAGTGATGAAATATTATAAGATAGTATCACTACTATATCAGTGATTATTGTATTAATTCATTAGAGTTCATGCAAGGATGCTTTAATATTTTCTATGGCAGTTTAAGGGAAAGAGATTTAAGATACAACCAATACATAATATTGTCAAATAATTGCACCTCACAATTCAAGAATTCATGAATGTTCTACTAGTTGATTATAATGCATGTGACAAGTGGTGTGAAATATTTTTGAAATTTCACTGAGCCTTAACATGGAAAGGGAGAGCGTGATGGTGTTTAGTTATTCTTAGGGCCTAATTAGGTGTGTATGCCATTGGTTTTATTAGTTCTCTACACTCCTAACCACAAACAACTATTCCAAAGGTTTTAGCACACCATATATGTTCTTCACATACTCACCAACTCACTTCCCTCTCTTTTCCAAGGCTATTTCATCAAACCCTCACTTGTAATGGCTTCAAATACATCAAAATATGGTAAAAACAATCTAGGGAATCCCCATATCACATGAAAACCTTTACCAAATCTTCTGAAACCTTGGAAAAATTCAAACACATGTATACAATCCCTTTTTCCAACTTAGAATTTTTTAACAGTGCAATAATGAGAAACTCATTTTTTTCCTCCTATTGAACCCAAGAACAAGGGTTTCAAATAGACAAGTATCATTTTAAACCCAAATAGATTCATTAAAGATTGGAACAAAGATTAAAAGGCATCCATAGAGGGTCCAACACCCCCATGTAATAACATAAAACCTTCACAAATGATCAACTATACCTATCAAATAAAAGGATTACATTACTTTATATATTTATTTAGTTTATATTGTAATAAAAGAATATATTTCTTCACTTTATATTTTAGTAATGGTTTATGTAGTGGAAAAACATCAAATACATGTATACAATCCCTTTTTCCAACTTAGAAGATTTTTCAATGGTGCAATAATGAGAAACTCAAATTTTTCCTCTTATCAAACCCCCAAACAAGGGTTTTAGATAGATAAGTATTTCAAAAACAAAAATTAATGCCCTACAAAAATTACTCTTAGTCTTCAAAACCAAGGTAGGTTATTGTAGATTCCTAACATGACTCTATTGGTCCAAATAGATCATGTGTAGGTGCTACAATTTGTGATAAATAGTTCGTCAAAGTTTGATAGTTTTATGCACTTAGGGCATACAAGGGACATCATTGATAGGATATGTCATTGAGTGTTTCAACATGTTGAGAATAAAAATGGGGCCATTCATATGGTAAACCCACCAAACCAGACATGATCACAGTGTTGGTTGATGCATATATTGAACATAATGCAATATAGGTTAGCTGGAAACTTTACACTAATTGTATTTGAAAATTTTTACATGAACAAAAAAATTGTTTCCCTACATAAATGACTCTAATTCTTCAAAAAATAATATGGTTTATTGTATAGGGTCCTAACATGTCCCTATAGGTTGAAACAAATTTTGTGTAGGTATCAAGGTTTTCTAGAAACTATCTGTCAAAGTTTGACAATTTTATGCACTTAGGGCACACAAGGGACATTGTTGACAAGGTATGTCGTTGAGCATCGTAGTGTGTCAAGAGGGAAAATAGGACCATTCCTATGGTAAACCCACCCAACTTAACATGATTGCAATGTCGGTTTGTGCCCACAATGAATAGAACATGATATAGGCTATTTCACAACTTTGCACTAAGTGCATTTGACAATTTTTACATGAACAAAAAATTGTTACCCTACAAAAATGACTTTGAGTCTTCAAAAAATGAGATATTTTATTTTAGAGGGGCCTAACACAACCCTATAGGTTTAAATTAATTGTGTTTAGGTGTCAAAATTTTTAACAAGTAGTCTTTCAAATTTTGATGGTTTTATGCAATTTGGGCACACAAGGGACATCGTCAGTAGGGTATGGCGTTGAGTGTTCTAAAGTGTTGAGATGAAAAATGGGACTTTTCCTAGGGTAAACCCACCCAACTAGATGTAATCACAATGTTCATTTGTTCCCATGATGAACAAAATACAATATAAGCTTCTGGCAACTTTGCACTAAGTGCATTTGACAATTTTTGCATGAACAAAAAAATTGTTTCCCAATGAAAATGAATTAAAGTCTTCAAAAACCAAGATAGGTTATTTTTTAGGGGCCTAACTTAACTCTATAGGTTCAAACAAATCATGTTTAGGTACCATAGTTTGTCAAATTTTGGTGGTTTTATGTAGTTAGGGCATACAATGGACATCGCTAGAAGGGTGTCTTTGAGTGTTTTGGCATGTTGAAAGGCAAAATGTGACCATGCCTAGGGTAAACCCACCAAACCAAACATGATTGTAGTATTCCATGATCACAATGAAGATAACATAGTATAGGGTACCTGACAAATTTTCATTGAGTGCATTTGACATTTCTTGCATGAACAAGAATTTATTGCCTTATAAAAATGACTCTGATTCTTTAAAAATTGATATAGGTTATTGTACAATGGCTTAACACAAACCTATAGGTTTAAATGAATCATGTGTAGGTACCAAATTTTTTGATAAATAGTCTATCAAATTTTGATGATTTTATGCACTTAGGGAATACAAGGGACATCATCAATAGGGTATGTTGTTGAGCATTCTAGAATGTTGAGAGGAAAAATAGTACCATTCCTAGGGTAAACCCACCTAATTGGATACAATCACAGTGTCACTTCATGCCCACAATGAATAGGACATGATATAGACTACCTGACAACTTTATACTAAGTGCATTTGATAATTTTTGAATGAACAAAAAAATTGTTGTCATACAAAAATGACTCCAAGTATTCAAAAAGTGAGATAGATAAATTTAAAGGGGCCTAACATGAACCTATAGGTTCAAATTGATCTTGTGCAAGTGCCACGGTTTGCGAGAAATAATCTATAAAATTTTGATGGTTTTATGCACTTAGGGCACACAAGTGACATCGCTGGTAGGGTATGTTGTTGAGTGCTTCGGCATGCTGAGAGAGAAAATGGGACCATTCTTAGGGTAAACCCACCCAACTAGAAATGATTGTGGTGTCAATTTGTGCCCACATTGAAAAAAACATGATATAGGCTACCTGGTAACTTTTCACTGAGCACATCTAATAATTTTTGCATGAACAAAAAAATTTATTCCCTACAAAAATCATTTTGAGTCTTCAAAACATGAATCAAATTATTATACAAGGGCTTAACAAAACCCTCTAGGTTCAAATGAATCATGTGTAAGTGCAACGATTTGCAAGAAATAGTATGTTAAAGTTTGACAATTTTATGCACTTAGGGCACACAAGGGACATTCCCTATAGGGTATGTTGTTGAGAGTTATGGCCTGTTGAGAGGAAAAATGGAACCATGCCAATGATAAACCCACCCAACTAGACATGATTGCAGTGTCAGTTTGTTACCTTGACAAATAGAATGCAATATAGGTTGTTTGGCAAATTTGTACTAAGTGCATCTAACTAGTTTTGCATGAACATAAAAATTGATGCCCTACAAAATGACTCCGAGTCTTTAAAAACTAGGATGGTTTATTATAGAGGGGCCTAACACAACCATATAGGTTCAAACATATTATGTGAAGGTGAAACAGTTTGTGAGAAATAGTTTATCAAATTTTAACAATTTTATGCACTTAGGACACACAAGGGGCATCACCAGTAGGGTATGTTGTTGAGTTTTTCAATGCATGAAGATGTAAAAGAAGATCATGCCTAGGGTAAACCCACCCAACCAAATGCAATCACGATATCAGTTCATACCCATGACGAACAAAATGTGATATAGGCTACCTAGAAACTTTGCACTGAGTGCATCTAACAATTTTTGCATGAATACATCAATCCTTTAGATCAACATGCCTTTGTAAAAGTTGTGTAAAAGATCTTGGTATGTGAAGAAAGTTGAAATTATTATGACTTTCATTACGCTTAACCATTATGTTGATAGTATCAAGGGATAAAATAGTAAGGTGTGGTAGTTCTTTAATCTGAGCCTTGAAAAAAAATTTCCTTAGTGGTTTTGGTCATTTTCAATTTATGTGGCCCTCTGTTATGGTTTTTATGGCTTAGGGTTTTAGGGTTTGTTTAATTTCGAATTTGTTTTATTCTAAACCCTAAGTCTATTCTATTTTGACATTACTTTTTGGGCCTTAAGTGAAAATGAGTTATGGGTTGTTTCATCACTGAAGGGGGGTCATGTTCCTTCATTAGGATTATTAGTATTTTTGGTCACCCTTTTAATTTTTTGCTAAGTCTAAGTTCCTAGCTTAATGTCCCTATGGTCATATTCTTAATGAACAACTTAAGGGTATTGGTGTCATTCTAGGAGGGTCCCTTTTACTTTACTAGGAAAGTGCTACATGTCTTTTTTTATTGGTCCCCACAATGCCATGAAGACATTTTCATGATTATTTTATCGATTGTGGTATCACATAAGGATTCCATCTTTCATATTCTAACTGGCCAAAGGAAACATTGGAAAAGTCTTATTATTGTATGCTAACTACTTTTGGATTAAAGTTTAAAAAATTAAAGGTGCATCTTTTTGCATGTGAAGATATTGAAAAAACATATTTTAAAGATGAGGATGAAGGTGCTCAAAATTTAATGGTTAGGGATAATGTTGTGTTATAATGGGAAATCAAAATGAGATAAAATCTAATGGATCTCAAGATCTTGTGATTAGGCGATGAGAGGAAGTTAGGCATTGTGGCATTGTGAGATGTTTCCACATGTCCTCATTGAGCCAAAGAAAGCTGATGGTGGGGCCAAAGGGATGAGTTGTAAGGTGATGAGATGGATTTTCTTTTCTAGTCAATTCTTGGGCCCATTTTCCATGTAGGAAGCCAATCTCAGATTGACTAATGAGAATCATTCAATGGTCCAGTGTTGAGAGAATCGATGGATGGATTTCAAACTTATTTCAAAATTGATTGGAGCTATTTTTTATCTTGAATGAACATTAATGATGGATGGGAATTTGGTAATTCTTTCTATATGAATAAAATTGATTATCTCAGCCATTTTTAATCACCAAAGCATTCAGAGATGTACAGATTTAATCTCCAAAGCTAAAGAAGAGAGAATTAAGCTATTGTAGTGTAAAATTGGGCTTTTCTGTGTGATAAAATCATAAGTGAAACTTTGAGGTTTCCTTGGTTGTTTTGAAGTTGTATGAATTGGGTTTTGTTTTCAAATTATGTGAAAGAGTTTTTGGATCATTCAGAGGTTGTAGGGTTGATATAATTGAGTTGAAATCTATTGGAATTATTGTTGTAATTATGAATTTTAGTTGGAATTAGCTTTCCTATGTTATTTTAAATTTAAAATTTGAAAGCCCTAGTTTATTTTTTATGACACCCTAAAGAAATCATTCTAGAAAAATTGAATACACAAAGAGGAATCTATATGATGACTTTCTAGACCAATTCAAGTCGTCAACAACTAATAAATATCAAGGATATAAATTCATAGTGGGGAAGATCCTAGGTGATGGTTTAATTGATAAATCATTCAATGTAGAGGATACTAGAGTGTCGATGATTGGATTGGATATGTTCAAATTATGGTTTGGGCGGAGGAATCAAAACTCTCTTCTCTCTAATGTTAGGTAGTATGATTTGGGGAAGTTGGTTGTGCCTAGTATTTTCATGGATGTCAATTTTCTTAGGGAAATTAATGATAGGTATGACCCAATTGTGAGGTTAATGAGGGGAAATTATGGAGAGGTATTATTATCAATCTGGAGGGAAGAGATTTAGAAAGATTTTGGTTTGTATGATCCTACTTTCCTAGAGCATATTAATTTGAAGGAGCAAAAAGAAGATTACAAAAGGATGAAGGATTTTGTTAGAAGAAATCTTCTTCCTTCTCATTTGGATAAAGCAGGACAAACAAAATATTATATTGGCCCAAGCTTAGTTGAACCTTTCCCAGTTTGTGCTTTTTCTCCTCACTTGAAGGCCAAATTCTACTCACTATGAGAGGTTTTAGTTTTACACCCCAATATCTAGTTGTACCTAGCTGTACCTATAGAATTTAGGCATATGGAAATTCAAATTCAACACCCAAACTTCATAGTGATTTATGATTATGCTCCATAGTTTGAAGAGAGAATACATGAGGGGTTCTAGGAAGTGAAGAAGAGTGAGGATAGATCCATTTTATTCTAGTATTCTCTGTTGATGTATTTGTTCTTATATAGAAATTAAATCCTTTTTTCATTCTATGAATTTAGGAAGAACAGTTGATGGGAATAAGATGCTAGTACTATTTTGGATTATGGATATGTATTGGGATAGGAAAGATGCTAGTTATGTTAGATTTGATAAAAAAAATTCTTCAAGATTAAGGGATAAGTTAACAATCAATCTACCTAGGATTCTAGTGCAATTGCATGCTTTTTTGAGACCAAAGAAGAGAGCCCCTTCCCTAAAGATTGCACACAATTGGGGAGATTTCATTCCTTATTCAGTCAACATGTCTTGAGATTTTATGGTTTTTCAGGGGTTCCCCATGTTTTACCTTATAATGTTCTACTTAGATTGGGATTTACTAAAGTGACGTGGTAAGTTGGTTGCACCCAAGAAAAAAAATTCATAGGAAAAGTTAAGGGTACTATTTTCCCCAACTACACAATTGTCCCTTATTTCATAATTACAAAAGGAGGTTGGATCCATTTTGACAAAGTATTCAATCCTTATCATTTGAGGGTTATCACTGCAAGACACAGTGAGCTAGAGGGACTTTATAATATGTTCAGAACTAGAATTAAGGGATCTCTACTACCCCATAAATTTAATTTCCATGATGATTTGATCAAGAATGAATTTGATGAAAATGTACAAGATGATAAGAAGGAAAAATGGATTGTATATAGAAATATTTGGAATATTGTTCAGAAAATGGATCCAAGTTATGATCTTTTAAAGACTTTCAAGTCATTCTTTGTGAAGGTGAATACTTTGGTGAATCATTTTGAACAAGTTGTGCTTTCTTTGAAGGATAAAAGGTCTAGTTAGAGGGAAAGAAGATAGGTGAAGTGGCTCTGTAGACAACATATCCACCACCCCAGATCAGAATAAAGCCTTCAATTATAGGAACTCGATCACCACAAGAAAAAGATAGGCCATTTGAGGTATGTCCCACCTATTTGCCTTTAGTGATTGAGAAAATATATAATAAGGTGAGATGAGAATATGATAGTGATAGTGATGAAGAAGTGAAAATAAATGGGAAGAAAATAATGAAGTGTCAAGAGCCTCCTAAGTATCAACATGTGGCTTTTAAGGTAATAAAGATAATTGATCTAGAGGACTCACTAGAAAAAGGCCCTTCACCACCTCCTTTATCCCCTTCACCTCGAATGAAAGGATTTGAAAATTTTGAAGAGAAAAAAAAAGAAAAGGAAGAGGAAGAGGAGGATATCATTATTGTGACTAATAGAGAATTGCAGGTAGGCATCCCTCCAACACCAAGATCACTATAATTGGACTTAACTTCTCTTGATATTTGAGGAAGAATATTTAGAGATGAAAGGAAGGAGGCCTATGATGAATTCATTAAGGATGATACTTTTGTGAAAATTTAGGCATTCTTATAGCTTGTGTGGAAAGTGAAAATTGATGAGTACAAAATAAGGTGTGAAGAGAGGAAGGCTTAGAAGCTTGAAAGAAATGAGCAAGAAAATGAAGAGGTAATAAAGAATGATATAATGAAAGAATTTAGTGTCATTACCCCTAAGAGAGGAAAAAGAATTTTTAATCAAAAAGGGGTCTTATTTCTGCCATAATGGGATATTGTTGATGCTATAGAATTTGATGTTGTCAAGAAATCAAAACAACTTTATAGCTTAGAGGAAGAAGCTAGGTTAAGATTGAAAGGATCGACATGGAACAATGACTATGCCACTTTGACTATATGATCACTTTTTGAGGAGGGTGGGAAGCCAAATATAGGAGATATTAACCCCAATTTGAGGGGAAGTCTCATAATAAAGAGAGCCTTGAACACATCAGGAGTGGAGGCAACAAGATTAACTGTAGATGTGGGCCAATTGGCTAAAGAAACTTCCAAAAGGGATGAACTTGAGAAATACGAGTACAAGAGTAAGTATGAGCATATTTTTAGAGAGTACAATAAGATGCATCAGGTGAACATTGAGTTCCAAACAAAGTTGCAACTCATGGAGCAAATAATATTAGAAGAACCCCTACTATTCTTGCAACTCCTTATTCCCCTTCAACATCAAAGACACCTCCTTCCATTCCTACTAGAGTAGAACCCAAGTCTCCTATGGAGACTTCTCCTCCTATTTATGTAGTATAACTAATTATTGAGGAACCTTCCTATTCTCTATATCCAAACAAGGCTCAATTAGTGGATAGGGTAAAGGAATTGGAGAAAAATTTGGTAGATAGAGAATAGAGATTAGCCTTGAAACAAAAAGAGATAGTTAGTTCAGTTCTGAAAATTCAATTCTAACTCATCTAAATAAGAAGGTAGATAGAAGATTGGTGCATATTCATTCTTTATTTTCTTTATTGTTTGAATTTTTGAAAAAAAATTATAGGGATAGAGAGGTGGTTGTACCATTATTTTCTAAATGGATGGAAAGGGAAAATGAATTAAAGATGATGTTTGTAGATTCTAAGATTAATGGTGACAAGCCAACAAGACTTCAGCCAACCCATTTGTTGGTGAAGTCAATTGATGATTTTTAGGCATTACCAGAGAGCATGGAGAAGAAGGTGAGAGAGTTGATGGCTAGTTTTAATGAAATTCATGATACACTACTACTAGGAATTTTTGATGAAAATGGAAATGTCAAACCATTGAAGATATGGAAAGAATAGGTGGAACAAGTGATTAACCCTTAGGTTGATCTAATTTATGAAGACCTTGATATTGATATGCTTTAAAATAGCATGGACAAAATTATAAGTATAGGAGAATTTTTTGAATCTTTTGAGATAGAGGAAAATTAGGTAGCCATTAAGTACAATCCCTATAGGAAAAAGGCAGATGAGGTCATGAGTTTCAATTGACCATCAAATGAAGAGCATAAAAATTGGGCAGGGATGTATTTGAATGAAGAATAAAAGGAATAAATAGTTAACCAACTCATTATTTGATGTCATGATAGTCTAGAAATTTTTTTTGGCATATTACAGTAGTTATCTTTGTGAAGTACAAGCTTGCATCAACATGGGATCATTTCAGCATTTTCTTCAACAAATGCAAGGCGAGAAAGGTGCAAGGCATTTTTGTCTTATTGAGACCTTGATGAGGAAATATTTTTGTAGAAAGAGTCACAAGCAATCCATTGGACTTATGACATGTGTCTTCTCTGGCCTGAAGATTGTTGGCTCCCTTATTTTCTATAAAAGGGAATTCAATGCCATGAGAAAATGGGTTCCAAATCTCTTATGTCTAGAGTGTTGGTTCCAGTAAGATTCTAGGTGACTATGAAAAATTGTAAAATCATTTATAGAGAAACAAATTTAGGATTTAGTGTCAAGTTTTGTGCTAGTCTTGAGTAAATGAGCTACAAAATTGTTGTATGATAGAGATAGAATTTGAATTTAATATAAATACAATTTAGATCCATTTCTCTCCAATTATACAATTCTATTATATTTTGAATGAAATGAATCAAGGTTTTTTCTCATTTAGTGCATTGTTGTGGTGTATGTAATTTCATGTTCTTGCTTTGATCTAATTGGTCAAATAAATGCTTGAATAGAATTATAAACTTATAGAATTTGTACATGGATTTTAATAAGAAATTTGGGTTAGGGTTGTTGTTGAGAAGTATTGTAAGGTAGTATTTTCTTATTTCCCATGCTATTAGTGAAAGTTTGTCATATTTTATTTTATTTCTGATGAATTCAAGTCCTCAATGGAATAAGAGACTAATTACAACTTGTATTGGTTTTCTTGTCATTTTGGTGTTCAAATTCATTTGAATCTTTCCATAGAAGTGTTAAATCACATAGTATCATTTTATTTTATATATGTTGTTGTATGTTGTTGTTATCTCATACTCCAATTTGTAGAGGATAACTGGAAATTAGCCATTTCATAGAATTGTCCCTCTTTGTAGAGCCTTTATATGAGATTATATATCTTATTTTGATTTTATTTACAAGTATGGTGCAAGGATTGTAAATACATTTAGGGATCACCCTCTCGGGTCTTGCAGATCACAAAGTGCATAAGTGTGTGAGATATCCTTATGAGGTGTTCCAAGTCCAAAATATTATTGAGAATTAGAGTTGGCTTCTCCATTAGTAATTGAATGATAAAATTGGTTACTATTCATTAGTGTAAACCCTTTTAAGAACCAAAAAAGTGATTAAAGTATGATCTATGAGCCAATTCCTTGAAATACTAGGGCCTCTGCATCAAGAACTTGAATTCATATCCTTCGAAGTAGGATCAGATGGTGGTCAATAAGAAGAAAGTGTCATTTAAAAGTATATGCCTAATGAATTTCATATCCTTTTCTATAATATAATCTATGTTCATATTTAAATTTATTCTTAAAAAAAACATGGCATAATATCCTAATCAGCAATGTTCACTCATTTTGAGTCCTTGTTTGCATTCTAGTAAGATAATAAACTGTTGGAAACAATTGTCTGAAGGAAATTGCTACTCAATTATGTATTGTCTTTGATGTCACACAACGTCATAGTCCGTAGCAATCTGCTTCTACCGAGCTCAGTTGGTCTGCCAGACAGGAATATTAATGCTTACCGAGTTCAGTCGGTCATCGAAGAAAGTTTAGTGTTTACCGAGTTCAGTCGGTCATCGAAGAAAGTTTAATGCTTACCGAGTTCAGTCGGTCATCGAAGAAAGTTTAATGCTTACCGAGTTCAGTCGGTCATCGAAGAAAGTTTAATGCTTACCGAGTTCAGTCGGTTATCGAAGAAAGTTTAATGCTTACCGAGTTCAGTCGGTCATCGAAGAAAAGTTAGTGTTTACCGAGTTCAGTCGGTTATCAAAGGTAAAGGATTGTTGGTGTTTATCGAGTTCCCTCGGTCTCCAAAAAATTATAAAAAGATATGGTCACCGAGCACTGTCAGCCCTTGAAGGATTTTTGCAAATAGAGTTTACTTAATTCAGCCGACTGTTATACTGAATAATGTCGATTTGACTAATCCAAAATCCTATAAATAAAAGGTCAAATGTGAAAAGTATATATAACACAGTAGAAAATTTACAGAAGAAAAGAAGGAAAGGTATATGCGAATTTGTGAAGGATGCTTAGATATCCTTGAGGTGCAGCAGAGATTTATTCGATCAGAGAGGATCAGACTTATGCAGAACAGAGATCTGTAATCAGCAAGACAGTTGCATTATTATACAGGTCACTTTTTCATTGTTACCTTCTTATCATTGTAACAGTGAATTCTAAATCTCTTAACCGAGTTGGTTTAATAGCCATAATATAAATCCTCTAACAAGGTGACAATTCCATTGAATTGTTTTCAAGACCTCTTACCAGGCCACTCCTAGCAGGGTGTTTTAAATCCTCTAACAAGGTCACACCTAACAGTGTGTTTTGTAACCTTTTACCAGGTTGGCTTCTAACCGGGCATCACTTCAGAAAAGTGAAAATCAGTATCTAGATACATTGGTGGTTTTTCCCATATTGGGTTTCCACGTTAAATCTTGTGTCTCTTGTTTTCTTAATTGCTTTCTCAATCATATACATGTGCTGATAAATATCTAAGGATAATTTTGCTAATACTTTCTGCATATTCAAAGTTACTGCAATCTATTTACCGAGTGCTAAAAAAAGACAACATTGTTAAGATATCTTAAGGGATCTGTAAAGAATTAATTGTGAAGTTTTTTTATGGTTGACTGATTCACCCCCCCCCCCTCTCAGTCACTTCATCCATATTCCATCATAAACATGTTTGCATTCTAGTAAGATAAATAATCATTTAAAAGTATACACTATATGATTTACACAAATTGAACAAATTGGATCACACTTTAGTTGTAAATATTTAAGTTTCAAAGTACCAAGACACGCACACACTGAAAAAATTGGATCACATTTCAATTGCAAATATTTAAGTTTTGAAGTACAAATCTATGCACACAATGAACAAATTGGATCAAATATCAGATTTCATATATATCAAAATGAAAAATAATTGTGTATATATACAAAAATAACATAAATGCCAAGTTAATAATAGAGTTACAAAAATGTGGCATGTGTCATGTCAAGGTTGATATATATAATAAAAATATCAAATATATACATGAATAGGTCATCCATTAATGACCACAACTAGCGCTATATGTCTCTATCAAATTCTATGATTATGATAGATCATCAAAATTGAGCATCTTTAAATCAGTACCTGGCTTTGTAGTGTTAGAATAACTGAGGGGGGGGTGAATCAGTTATCCAGTGTCCCAATACAAAATGTATAATCCAAAACAAATTCTTTAACTTCTACTACTCGGTAAACATAAAATACTTTCACTATTTGTGCTTTTACTGATTGTCAGTCTAAAAATTATAGTAGTTACCGATCAAATGTAACATGCAATATGAAAAGTATGAGAACAAAAAAATATCACAATCAACACATAACATAAGAGATTTAACATGCAAACCCTATGAAGGGAAAAACCACTTGGGACTGGCAACCCAAAAATGTTCACTCTTCTGAAGTGAGGTCGGTGAAGACCCAACCCTGTTAAAGGTTACAAACACACTATTAGGTGTGATCTTGTTAGAGGATTTTAGACTAGAAGTTATCATCCAACCAGCAGTCACTCTGGGGTTGACAGGATAACAATGTTCACTCTATGAATGAAACATAAAAAGACTTTCTTAGTCTACTCGGTTAAGAGATTTGACTATGTACAATAGTTAAATATGTAATAGTAGATGATCTTCCTTCAAACAACTTCAATTGTAGTTTACAGATCAATAATCAGCTCACACAAATCTTTCTAATCAATATATCACTTCAAATTCAATACTATATCAACTTACTGTCTGTCGGTAATTACTCTCTGTAGCTTGGTAATTGTTCTGAAGTTCAGTTCTCACTAACTAGTATGATCAGAATGCATGAAAAACTTGTTCACATGATAATTCTACAATATCTTCTTCCTCTGGCATTGTTTCAACAATGAAACCAATGTCTCTTATATAGACGAGTAAATCATTTTCTTTTTGTCCATCAAATTTTGCCACTTAATCTCATTCATTGATTTTTCCGCTTTAACCTTCTTCAGTTGATGTGTCAGTAACATCTTTCAATCTGTTCCATTAGATCTTCCTTGCATTATGTTAGTCATTGATCTTCATAACAAACCTTATCTATTACCTAGATTCTTGGACTACAACTGATTTGGAATCTAATTAAAGAATCTGTGATTAAAGATCACTGAGGAGTTGCTGATTAGATATGTAATATGATTAAATCAGTATTATGTTGTCATTGATGTCAACTAGCTTGACAGCACTTATCTTGTAAGTTACTATACCGAGACATCTGAAGAAAGGTGAAAGAGATGAAGAACAGAGAAATCTACATGGGGAAAGATGTACATGACAGATGAGGATAAGGAACACATTAAGTAACTTGTTGATGAGTCTATGACTTGATGATATTGACTTTATTATGTTGCATTCATCTATGATGAAGTATAGAGCTTAAAGACACAAAGTAGTGTTGTCGGTAAATGAAGCAATTCTAGTATACACTGACAGAGTGTAGTGTATACCGATCATAGTATTAACTGAGTAGTGTTCACCGATGCATTTCTTTGTTAACCAAGTGAAACAGAATGAATTAAAATGATTAGTTTAGCTAATAAGATTGATGAGCTGTAAAGTACCTTGATTTCACTGATAACAGATAATGTTTGTTATGAAGATCAACGGCTAACAAAATTAAAGTAAGATCTAATGGAGTAGATTGAAACATGTTATTGACACATCAACTGAGAAAGTTTGAAGTGGCAAAATCTATGAATGTGGTTAAGTGGAAAAATCTAATGGAGGAGAAGAAAATGATTTACTCGTCTATATAAGAGATTTGAATTTCATTATGGAGGATGCCAGAAGAAGTAGAAACTATAGGAATATCATGTGAACAAGGTTTTCATGCATTCTAATCATACTCATTAAGTAAGAACTAAGCTAAAAAATAATTACCGAGCTACAGAGAACAATTACCGACAGATAGTAAGTTGATATAGTATTGAATCTGAAGTGAAATATTGATCAGAAGGATTTGTATGGACTGAATATTGATCTGTAATCTACAATTGAAGTTGTATTAAGGTAGGTCATTTATTGTTACATATTTAACCATTGTATACAGTCAAAATCTCTTTACCGAGTGGACTCTGAAAGTCTTATGATGTATCATTCATAGAATGAACATTGTTATCCTATCAACCCCATAGTGAATGCTGGTTGGATGATAACTTCTAGTCTAAAATCCTCTAACAAGGTCACACCTGACAGTGTGTTTGTAAACCTTTAACAGGGTTGGGTCTTAACTGACCTCACTTCAAAAGAGTGAACAATTTTGGGTCGTCGGTCGCAAGTGGTTTTTCCCTTTACAAGGTTTCCATGTTAAATCTCTTGTGTTATGTGTTAATTGTGATATCTGTTTACTATCATACTTTGCATGTTACATGTTAGATTTGATCGATAACTATTATAGTATTAGACTGGTAATCGGTAAAAGCATAGACAGTGAAAGTATTTATTATTTACCGAGGAGAAGAAATTGTAGAAGTTGTTTTGAATTATACATTTTGTTTTTGGGACACTGGATAACTGATTCACCCCCCTCTCAGTTATTCTAACAATTGGTATCAAAGCGGAGGTTGCTTAGAATAGAATTTTAAGAAATTAAGCATAAAGGTCTCAAGATGTATAAGAGGGAAGTACTGAAGCTCAACAAAGAGAACTTCACAGTATGGCAAAGTAGGATGAAGTTGCACATATCTAGAATTGGGAATTCTGCACTAGATCTGATGGAGAATGGCTACATATAACCGCCCACTGGTCCCTTAACTCTTGATCAACTGAAGGACAGGCATGAACACAATGTCACTATGATGGAACTTGTTGCTACCTATACTGATGCCAAATTTAGAGACATCAAGGGTTGTGATACTGCTAAGAAGATGTGGGACAAGTTAAATCTGATATACGGTGGAGATCTGAATGTTAAAAGAGCCTGAGCTAAAAGCCTAAGAGGCATATTTGATGATATGAGAATGAAAGAAGGTGAGAACATTGTACAATACTCAAATAGACTAAAAGAGGTGGTACATGCTATTAGAGCATCTGATGGAGTGATTGATGATGAAACAGTGATAAGAAAGAGTCTCAAAACTTTGCTGCCAGTTTATGCAATCAAGATCTCTACAATTCATGAAACAAGAGCTACATCCAACCTTACTCTTGACACTCTGATTGGTAAACTTACAACCTTTGAATTAAACAACTTTGATAATAGTATTTTTCCTTCTGTTGAATCCACTTTCATGTCTTCTTTGAAGATTGGAAAGTCTAGCAAGAATAGTAAGAATTATGATAGTGATAGTAATACCGATGATGAACTTGATGAGCTTGAAGCTCTTATGGCCAGAAGATTGCCCAAAGGAAAAGGAAGGTATAGAGGTAAGCTACCTTTGGCATGTTTTAACTGTAAAGAAGTCGATCACATCACTGCTAGATGTCCTTAGAAGAAAGATGATGAGAGATCCAAAGACCGATCTGAAGGAAGCTATGGGAGAAGAGTCAACAGAGGCTACCGACACAACAACAGAGACAACCGAGATGATAAATTTGATTCTGATGATGATATAGAAGTTTTATTTTTTGCTATGAAAGATGACTCAGAGGAAGAAGAGAAACATGAAGAGACAGCACTGATCTCTAAAGTAAGCAGAAATGATACATTGATCATAGATAGTGGTTGTACACATCATATGACCAGTGATGTAGAGAAGTTTGATCATCTTGTTGAATATAATGGAGGATCTGTAAGAATGGGAAATGATGCACCTTGCATGGTAAGAGGTAAAGGCTCACTAATGATCAATGATAGAATACAATGTGAAAATGCATACTAGGTAGATGGATTGAACTATAATTTGTTAAGTGCAGCTCAGCTGAACAATTCAGTCCATTGATTGGCTTTTGAGAGCAAAAAGGTGAAGATCTATGATGATGAAGGAAGACTTGTCAGAACTAGTACACAATCCAGAGGTAATCTATTCTATCTTGATATGGATCAGTCTTCTTGTTTATTAATAAAGGATGAAGATGCTTGGTTGTGGCACAAAAGGTTATGCCATGTGAACTATGACAACATGATCAAGATTAGCATAAAGAAAAGAGTTAGAGGATTGCCTAACTTGACAAAACTTGATCATGCCATGTGCCATGAATGTTAGAAAGGTAAGATGACTAAGTCTAGTTTTAAAAGTAAAGAATACTCAACAAAGAAGATACTTGAGTTGGTTCATACCGACCTATGTGGTCCTATGAGAACTCAATGCTATTCTGGTGATAGATATTTTATTCTTTTTGTTGATGACTATTATGTTCCTAAAAGAGAAATTTGAAGCCTTTAAAATGTTTAAGTGGTATAAAGCAAAGGTAGAGAAAGAGACTAAAAAAGAAATAAAATGCTTAAGATCTAAGAGAGGAGGTGAATTTATCTCTAATGAATTTACTAATTTCTATAATGAGCATGGAATTAAAAGATAGATCTCTGCATCGAGGACACCTCAGCAAAATGGCATTATTGAAAGGAGGAACAGGTCTATAATTGACTGTGCAAGAACATTGATGATACAGAAGAATGTTGCTTAGACATATTGGAGGGAAGCTGTTAGTACAACTATGTATGTTCTTAACTGAGTACAACTAAAGAAGGACACCAACCGAACACCTTATGAGCTATGGTTTGGACACAAACCTACTGTAACTTATTTCAAGATTTTTGTAAGTAAATGTTTTATTTTGAAAGATAAAAGAAATGGAAAATTTGATTCTAAAGGAGATGAAGGGATATTTCTGGGATATTCCACTACAAGTAAAGCATATAAATGTTTGAATAAGGTTACAAATAAGATAGTTGAAAGTACTAATGTTCATGATGACAAGTTTGATGACAAGAACATAGAGGAAAGTACAAAGGAACTAGAAGACTACGGTAGATTCACTTACATTGAACATCCAGAGTATCTACCAATGCGGCAAGCTATGACAACTAGTCAGTAGGGAAACAATACAAGACAACAGGCAACACAAATCAATGAACAAGTTGGAGCTACCGAAGAAGGAAATGACCCTAAGCAGGATGAACAAGAAAGGAGAAATCAATTTCTAGCTAGTTTTGTCAAAAGACATCATCCTGAGACACAAATCATTGGAGACAGACATGCTGGAATGTAAACTAGAAGCAAAACAAGACAAGGTATATGTCTAGTTTGTGAATTTGAACCTAAAAATGTAAAAGTTGCATTAGAGAATGAAGAATGGATTAATGAAATGAAGGAGGAAATAGAGAAAATAGAGAAGAACAAAACCTAGTCCTTAGTACCCCAACCTAAAGATAAGAATGTTATCAATACTAAGTGGATATTTAGGAATAAATTGAATGAAAATGGTGAAGTCATAAGAAATAAAGCTAGATTGGTATGCAAGGGATATGCACAAGTAGAAGGCATTGACTATGGTGAAACATTTGCACCTATTGCTAGATTGGAAGGAGTTAGAATGCTACTTGCATATACTACACACAAGAAATTCAAAGTCTATCAAATGGATGTGAAGTCAGCATTTTTGAATGGTATACTTGAAGAAGAGGTCTACATCAAACAACCTGAAGGATTTTTTGATCCTGACAATAAAGACATGGTATGTAGATTACATAAAGCTTTATATGGTTTGAAGAAAGCACCTAGAGCATGGTATGAAAGACTGCATACTTACTTGTTAAGTATTGGATTTGTTAGAACAAGTGAAAACAACAATCTGTATATGAAAGGTGATACTGATGATACTATTATCATTTCTGAAATATTTGTTGATGATATTATTTTTGGAGGCTCAAAGCTTGTATGCAAGACATTTGTTGATGAAATGCAAAAGGAATTTGAAATGTCTATGTTTGGAGAGATTAAGTTCTTTCTTGGACTACAAGTGATTCAGCTCTGAGTGATGGAATATTCATCACACAATCTAAATACATAAAGGAATTATTGAAGACATTTGTCTTGGAAGATGCTAAACTTGTGGGAACATCGATGGCTACTAGATGCAAATTGACAAAGGAGGATGAAACTACAGAGGTAAATCAGACACTTTACCGATCCATGATTGGTAGGTTAATGTACGTAGTTCACAGTAGATCAAATATAGTACATGTTGTGGGTATTGTTGCAAGATTTTCTGCTAATCCTAGAGAATCACACATGATAGATACAAAAAGGATCTTAAGATACCTGAAGAAAATAGATAATTATGGATTATGGTATCCTATGGAAGAGAAGTTTGAACTGAAAGTTTACACCAATGTTGATTGGGCTGGAAATGTGGATGATAGAAAAAGCACCACCAGAGGAGAATTTTTCTTTGGTGAAAGACTTGTAACTTGGATAAGTAAAAAGAGGCTTGTATTTCTTAGTCTATAGCTGAAGCAGAGTATGTTTCTACTGCTACTAACTACTCAAACATTGCCATATCAAGCAAGTGTTGGAAGGGATGAATGAGGTAATCACTGACCCGGTGATTATATATTGTGACAACACTAGTGCTATTACTATTTAAAAGAATCATGTGATGCACTCTAAGACAAAGCATATATCTATTAAGTATCATTACTTAAGAGAAAAAGTGCAAGAGAAGCAAGTGAAGTTAGAATTTGTCACATCTAAAGAACAACTTGCAGATATTTTTACAAAGCCTCTACCGAAGGACACATTTGAATACTTGAGGACCAGACTTGGGGTCTGTCCCCTATCTATCGGTCACTAAGGTGATCTGGTTGTTGCATCCACCTACTTTTATCAGAAGATCATTCATGTTGATGTAGCATAGTTCACACTTTGAATCATGCTCAAGGGTGTGATTAAGTTTGAGAACTTGAGCCGATTGGAATATCAGTATACAGAGATACAGAGGAGGACATAATTGATTTTTTTATTTGTTTCTTTGGCATTGCTATCAAAGGGAGAGATAAATAATATGAAAAGGGACAAGCACCGACAAGAATTATCTAAGGGAGAGATAATCTAAATGAGATAGAGTATTGAAGATCAGTTACAGAGAACAGAAGCAGGAATAGGAGAACTGAAAAGAGAAAAACTACAGAATGGTAAAGTTGTATTATCTAATGTTATTTAGTAACGTAGTGATTAAAAATATTAAGTCTATTCGACTTACAACATTTTGTTCACAAAGTTCTAGAATATATGTTTGGTATGTATATGGTACATTTCATATTACTTGAGTTGCCATCAATGCCAAAGGGAGAGATTGTTGGACTACAACTGATTTGGAATCTGATTGAAGAATCTATGATTAAAGATCACTGAGGAGTTGTTGATTAGATATTTAATATGATTAAATTAGTATTATGTTGTAATTGATGTCAACTAGCTTGACAACACTTATCTTGTAAGTTACTATACCAAGACATCTGAAGAAAGGTGAAAGAGATGAAGAATAGAGAAATCTACATGGGGAAAGATGTCCATGATAGATGAGGATAAGGAACACATTGAGTAACTTGTTGATGAGTCTATGACTTGATGATATTGACTTTATTGTGTTGCATTCATCTATGATGAAGTATAGAGTTGAAAGACACAAAGCAATGTTGTCGGTAAATGAAGCAATTCTAGTATACACCGATGGAGTGTAGTGTATACTGAGCAATGTTCACCAATGCATTTCTTTGTTAATCGAGTGGAACAAAATGAATTAAAATGATTAGTTTAGCTAATAAGATTGATGAGATGTAAAGTACCTCGATTTCAGTGATAACAGATAATGTTTGTTATGAAGATCAACGGCTAACAAAATTAAAGGAAGATCTAATGGAGTAGATTCAAATGTGTTATTGACACATTAGCTGAGAAAGTTTGAAGCGGAAAAATCTATGAATGTGGTTAAGGGGCAAAATCTGATGGAGGAGAAGAAAATGATTTACTCGTCTATATAAGAGATTTGAATTTCATTATGGAGGATGCCAAAAGAAGTAGAAACTACAGGAATATCGTGTGAACAAGTTTTTCATGCATTCTGATCATATTGGTTAAGTAAGAACTGAGCTGCATAATAATTACCGAGCTATAAAGAGCAATTACCGACAGACAGTAAGTTGATACAGTATTGAATTTGAAGTGAAATATTGATCAGAAGGATTTGTATGGACTGAATATTGATCTATAATCTGCAATTGAAGTTGTATTAAGGTAGGTCATTTACTGTTACATATTTAACCATTGTATACAGTCAAAATCTCTTTACCGAGTGGACTCTAAAAGTCTTAAGATGTATCATTCATAGAATGAACATTGTTATCCTGTCAACCACATAGTGAATGCTGGTTGGATGATAACTTCTAGTCTAAAATCCTCTAACAAGGTCACACTTGACAGTGTATTTGTAAACCTTTAATAGGGTTGGGTCTTAACCGACCTCACTTCAAAAGAGTGAACAATTTTGGGTTGTCGGTCCCAGGTGGTTTTTCCCTTTATAGGGTTTCCACCTTAAATCTCTTGTGTTATGTGTTGATTGTGATATCTATTTTCTATCATACTTTGCATGCTACATGTTAGATTTGATTGGTAACTGTTATGGTATTAGACTAGTAATCGGTAAAAGCACAGATAGTGAAAGTATTTATTATTTACCGAGGAGCAAAAATTGTAGAAGTTGTTTTGAATTATACATTTTGTTTTTGGGACACTAGATAACTGATTCACCCCCCTCTTAGTTATTCTAACATAGATTTCATAGACTTTCCAGCTCATCAATTTATCGGCTAAACTAATCATTTAATTCCTTTTTTTTATGCTCGATTAACAAAGAAATGCATCGGTGAATACAAGCTCAGTTAACACTGTGCTCGGTATACACTACACTCTATCAGTGTATACTAGAATGCTTCATTTACCAACAACACTGCTTTGTGTCTTTCAACTCTATTCTTCATCATAGATGAATGCAACATAATAAAGTCAATATCATCAAGTCATAGACTCATCAACAAGTTACTCAGTGTATTCCTTATCCTCATTTGACATATACATCTTTCTCATGTAGATACTTTTGTTCTTCATCTCTTTCACCTTTCTTCAGATGTTTCGGTATAGTAACTTAAAAGATAAGTACTATCAAGCTAGTTGACATCAATGACAACATAATACTGATTTAATCATCTTGCATATCTAATTAGCAACTCCTCAGTGATCTTTAATCATAGATTCTTCATTCAGGTTCTAAATTAGTTGTAGTTCATCAATCTCTCCCTTTTGGCATTGATGGCAACTCAAGTAATATGAAATGTACTATACACATACCAAACATGTATTCTACAACTCTATGAACAAATGTTGTACAAGCTCTCCCTAGCTTAATATGTTTAATCACTACATTACTAAATAGCATTATAAAATATAGCTTTGTCATTATGTAGATATGATCTTTTTAGCTCTCAGGTTCCTACTTCTATTCTCTGTAACTAATCTTCAATGTTTTGTTTCTTTCAGATTATCTCTCCCTTAGATAGTTCTTATCGGTGCATGTTTAACTTTTCTTTCATATTATTTATCTCTCCCTTTAACAACAATACCAAATAAATAAATAAATAATTAGCTCTATATTAGCTAAGTAACTCTTTGTTGTCCAATACAGTCTCTGTATCTCTGTATACTAAAATACCAATCTCTTTCAGTTCTTCAAACTTAATCACAACCTTGAACATTATTCAAAGTGTGAACTATGCTGCATCAACATGTGTGATCTTCTGATAATTTTAAGTTGATGCAACATCTAGATCACATTAGTGACTGATAGACAAGGGATGAACCCCAAGTCTAATCCTCAAGTATTCAAATGTGTCCTTTGGTAGAGGCTTTGTAAAGATATCTACAAGTTGTTCTTTAGATGTAACAAATTCTAACTTCACTTGCTTCTCTTGCACTTGTTCTCTTAAGTAGTGATACTTAATTGATATATGCTTTTTCTTAGAGTGCATCAGTAGATTCTTTGAAATATTAATAGCATTGGTGTTGTCACAGTATATAATCATCGGGTTAGTGATTACTTCATTCATTCCTTCCAACACTTGCTTGATATATGCAATGTTTGAAATTAGTAGCAGCAGCAACATACTCTGCTTTAGCTATAGACTGATAAATAAAAGCCTACTTTTTACTTGTCTAGGTTATAATTCTTTCACCAAAGAAGAATGCTCCTCCGGTGGTGCTTTTTCTATCATCCACATTTCCAGCCCAATCAGCATCAGTATAGACCTTCAGTTCAAACTTACCTTCCATAGGATACATCCATTTGATAAAATTTAAATTTCTTGAGTTTAGCATATGCAAGTAGCATTCTAACTCCTTCCAATCTGGCAATAGGTGTAAATGTCTCACCATAATCAATGCCTTCTTCCTGTGCATATCCCTTGCATACCAATCTAGCTTTATTTCTTGTCACCTCACCATTTTCATTCATTTTGTTCTTGAATATCCACTTAGTACTGATAACATTTTTATCTTTAGGTCAGGGTACTAAGGACCAAGTTTTTTTCTTCTCTATTTGTTCTATTTCCTATTTCATTGCATTAACCCATTCTTCATTCTCTAATGCAACTTTCACATTTTTTGGTTCAAAATCACAAACTAGACATGTACCTTGTCTTGCTTTGCTTCTTGTCTACATCTCAGCTTGTCTGTCTCCAATAATTTGTCTCAGGATGATGTCTCCTAAAAAAATAGCTAGTACTCAGTTTCTTCTTTCTTGTTCATCCTGTTCAGGTTCATGTACTTGCTCGGTAGCTCCATCTTGTTCGTCAGTTTCCCTTTCCTGTTCCTCAAGCTTATTTTCCTGCTGACCGGTTATCACAAGTTGTGACTTCGGTAGATAATCAAGATGTTCAATGTAAGTGAATCTACCATAATCTTCTAGTTCCTTTCTACTTTCCTCTATGTTCTTATCATCAAACTCATCAACATGGACATTAGTACTTTCAATTATCTTATTTGTAACCTTATTCAAATATTTATATGCTTTACTCTTAGTAGAATATCCTAAGAATATTCCTTCATCACCTTTTGAATCAAATTTCCCATTTCTCTCATCTTTCAGAATAAAATATTTTCTTCTAAAAATCCTAAAATAACTTACAGTAGGTTTGTGTTCAAACCATAGCTCATAGGGTGTCTGGTTGGTGTCCTTTTTTAGTTGTACTTGATTAAGCACATATACAGTTGTACTAACAGCTTCCCTCCAGTATGTCTAAGAAATATTCTTTTGCATCATTAGTGTTCTTGCACAATCAATTATTGACCTATTCCTTCTTTCAACAATCCCATTCTACTGAGGTGTTCTCGGTGCAGAGACCTGTCTTTTGATACCATGCTCATTGCAAAAATTAGTAAATTCATCAAAGATAAATTTACCTCCTCTATCAAATCTTAAGCATTTTAATTCTTTTCCAGTCTCTTTTTCTACCTTTTCCTTATACCACTTAAACATCTTAAATGCTTCAGATTTTTCTTTTAAGAACATAATTGTCATCAATCTAGTATAGTCATCAACAAAAAGAATAAAGTATCTATCACCATAATAACTCTAAGTTCTCATAGGACCACATAGGTAGATATGAACCAACTCAAGTATCTTCTTTTTGAGTAATCTTTTCTTTTAAAACTAGACTTAGTCATCTTACCTTTCTGACATTCATGACACATAGCATGATCAAGTTTTGACAAGTTAGGCAACCCTCTAACTCTTTTCTTCTTACTAATCTTGATCATGCTATCAAAGTTCACATGGCATAACCTTTTATGCCACAACCATGCATCTTCATCCTCCATTAATAAACAAGAAGACTGATCAATATCAAGATAAAATAGATTACCTCTGGATTGTGTACCGGTTCTGACAAGTCTTCCTCCATCATCATAGATTTTTACATTTTTTCTCTCAAAAGAAAGTCAGTGGCCTAAATTATTTAGTTGTGCCACACTTAACAAATTATAGTTCAGTCCATCTACCTAGTATGCATTTTCACATTTTATTCTATCATTAATCATTAGTGAACCTTTACCTCTTACCATACAGGGTGCATCATTTCCCATCCTAACAGATCCTCCATCGTATTAATCAAGTAGGTCAAATTTTTCTACATCACCAGTCATATGATGTGTACAGCCACTGTCTATGATCCATGTATCATTTTTTCTTACTTTAGAGATCAATGTTGTTTCTTCATGTTTCTATTCTTCCTCTGAGTCATCTTTCATAGAAACAAATGCTACTTCTATGTCATCATCAATGTCAGATTCAGATTCAATATCTTCAGCTATGTAACATACCTTTTTCCCTTTGTCATAGCCATCTCAGTTATCTCTATTGTTGTGTCAGTAGCCTTTGTTGACTCTTCTCCCATAGCTTCCTTTAGATCAGTTTTTGGATCTATCATCATCTTTCTTATTCAGACATCTAGCAGTGATGTGGCCAACTTCTTTACAATTAAAGCATGCCAAAGGTAGCTTACCTCTATACCTTCCTTTACCTTTGGGTAACCTTCTGGCCATAAGAGCTTCAAGCTCATCAAGTTCATCATCGATATCACTATCACTATCATTATTCTTATTATTCCTGCTACTAGATTTACCAATCTTCAAAGAAGACATGAAAGTGGATTCAATAGAAGGTACAACACTATTGTCAAATTTATTCAATTCAAAGGTTGTAAGCTTACCAATCAGTGTGTCAAGAGTAAGGTTGGATGTGTTGTGATATTGCTATCAGGATTTAACTGTGTAGTTTTTTTGAGTCAAACTCATTGACCCATGATTCATGAGTAGTGGTTCACCGAACCCATCTCTCATGAGAATGAAATGGAACGCTTAGCACTCACTGGATCTAGGTGATTCTCACAAAGGTGAAGCACCGGGACTTCCCGGGAGGTCACCCATCCCAGTACTACTCCATCTCAAGTGCGCTTAACTACAGAGTTTCCTCCATGGTTAAACCCACTCTACTTGCATCCCCATTTGAAAAACCTTCACCAAGTTTTGTGCCTTATGAACCATTCATTAGAAAGCCCCTTAAGCTCATCAATTGATAAGTAGGAGATATTTTCCACACCAAGTCAAATTTTGATATTGCTATCAGGATTTAACTGTGTAGTTTTTTTTAGTCAAACTCATTGACCCATGATTCATGAGTAGTGGTTCACCGAACCCATCTCTCATGAGAATGAAATGGAACACTTAGCACTCATTGGATCTAGGTGATGCTCACAGAGGTGAAGAACCAGGACTTCTCGGGAGGTCACCCATCCCAGTACTACTCTAGCTCAAGCGCACTTAACTACGGAGTTTCCTCCATGGTTAAAACCACTCTACTTGCATCCTCATTTGCAAAACCTTCACCAAGTGTTGTGCCTTTGCAAGTAGAGTGGGTTTAACCATGGAGGAAACTTCATAGTTAAGCGTTCTTGAGCTGGATTAGTACTGGGATGGGTGACCTCCTGGGAAGTCCCGGTGCTTCACCTCTGTGAGCATCACCTAGATCCAATGAGTGCTAAGTGTTCCATTTCATTCTCATGAGAGATGGGTTCTGTGAACCACTACTCATGAATCATGGGTTAATGAGTTTGACTCAAAAAAACTACACAGTTAAATCCTGATAGCAATATCACAATTTGACTTGGTGTGGAAAATATCTCCTACTTATCAATTAATGAGCTTAAGGGGCTTTCTAATGAATGGTTCATAAGGCACAACACTTGGTGAAGGTTTTGCAAATGAGGATGCAAGTAGAGTGGGTTTAACCATGGAGGAAACTCTGTAGTTAAGTGCACTCAAGCTGGAGTAGTACTAGGATGGGTGACCTCCCAGGAAGTCCCAGTGCTTCACCTCTGTGAGCATCACCTAGATCCAATGAGTGCTAAGTGTTCCATTTCATTCTCATGAGAGATGGGTTCGGTGAACCACTACTCATGAATCATGGGTCAATGAGTTTGACTCAAAAAAACTACACAGTTAAATCCTGATAGCAATATCACAATTTGACTTGGTGTGGAAAATATCTCCTACTTATCAAGGTTGGATGTAGCTCTAGTTTCATGAATTGCAGAGATCCTAATTACATAAATTGGTAGTAAAGTTTTGAGAATATTTCTTATCATTGTTTCATCCTCAATAATTCCATCTGATGCTCTAATAGCATGTACTACCTCTTTTAGTCTATTTGAGTATTGCACAATGTTCTCACCTTCTTTCATCTTCATATCATCAAATCGACCTCTTATGCTTTTTGCTCTGGCTCTTTTAACATTCAAATCTCTACTGTATATTAGAGTTAGTTTATCCCACATGGCTTTGGCAGTAGTGCATCCCTTAATGTCTTCAAATTTGGCATCGGTATAGGCAGCAGCAAGTTCCATCATAGTAATATTGTGTGCATGCCTGTCTTTCAGTTGATCAAGTGTCAGGGGACCAGGTTTCAGTTCAATGTAGCCATTTTGCATTAGTTCTAGTGAAGAGTTCCCAATTCTAGATATGTTCAACTTCATCTGGCTTTGCCATACTATGAAGTTCTCTTTTTTTAGCTTTGGCACTTCCCTCTTATACATCTTGAGATCTTTGTGCTAGAGTCCTTAAAAATTTGTTCTAAGCAACCACAGCTCTGATACCAATTGTTAGAATAACTAAGAGGAGGGTGAATCAATTATCCAGTGTCCCAATACAAAATGTATAATCCAAAACAAATTCTTTAACTTCTACTACTCGGTAAACAAAAAATACTTTCACTGTCTATGCTTTTACCGATTGTTGGTCTAAAACTTATAGTAGTTACCGATCAAATCTAACATGCAATATGAAAAGTATGATAACAAACAAATATCACAATCAACACATAACACAAGAGATTTAACATGGAAACCCTATGAAGGGAAAAACCACATGGGACTGGCAACCCAAAAATGTTCACTCTTCTGAAGTGAGGTCAGTGAAGACCCAACCCTGTTAAAGGTTACAAACACACTATTAGGTGTGACCTTGTTAGAGGATTTTAGACTAGAAGTTATCATCCAACTAGCAGTCACTCTGGGGTTGACAAGATAACAATGTTCACTCTATGAATGAAACATAAAAAGACTTTCTTAGTCCACTTGGTTAAGAGATTTGACTGTGTACAATGGTTAAATATGTAACAATAGATGATCTACCTTGAAACAACTTCAATTGTAGTTTATAGATCAATATTCAGCTCATACAAATCTTTCTAAGTAATATATCACTTCAGATTCAATACTATATCAACTTACTGTCCATCGGTAATTACTCTCTATAACTTGGTAATTGTTCTACAGTTCAATTCTCACTAACCAGTATGATCAGAATGCATGAAAAACTTGTTCACGCGATAATTCTATAGTATCTTCTTCCTCCGGTATTATTTCAACAATGAAACCAATGTCTCTTATATAGATGAGTAAATCATTTTCTTTTTGTCCATCAGATTTTACCACTTAATCTCATTCATTAATTTTTCTGCTTTAACCTTCTTTGGCTGATGTGTCAGTAACACGTTTCAATCTGTTCCATTAGATCTTCCTTGAATTATGTTAGCTATTGATCTTCATAACAAACCTTATCTGTTACCTAGATTTCATACCCTTTCTAGCTCATCAATTTATTGGCTAAACTAATCATTTAATTCCTTTCTATTCTTCTCGGTTAACAAAGAAATGCATCAGTGAATACAAGCTTGATTAACACTATGCTCAGTATACTCTACACTCTATCGGTGTATACTAGAATGCTTCATTTATCGACAACACTGCTTTTGTCTTTTAGCTCTATTCTTCATCATAGATGAATGCAACATAATAAAGTCAACATCATCAAGTCATAGACTCATCAACAAGTTACTTAGTGTATTCCTTATCCTCATCTGACATATACATCTTCCTCATGTAGATAATTATGTTCTTCATCTCTTTCACCTTTCTTCAGATGTTTCGGTATAGTAACTTACAAGATAAGTACTGTCAAGCTAGTTGACATCAATGACAACATAATACTGATTTAATCATCTTGCAACTCAATGACAACATAATACTGATCTAATCAACAACTCCTCAGTGATCTTTAATCACAGATTCTTCATTCAGGTTCTAAATCAGTTGTAGTTCATCATGTAGATGGTTGCACAATAATAATTCAAATGCTAAATTAGATTATTTTAATCAAAAATAGATTAGATTTGTCAAAATAACATCAAAATAATTAAATATTGAACTATAATTTGTTTTCAATTGAATTGTTGATTACCTCATGTCTTTCTCCCACTCTTGGGCTATGTAGTAAAGCTAATGGGCCCCTTCTTGGATGACTAGGACACCTAACAAAATGGAAAGTTAGAGGATATGTGGGTAGTCACAAAGGGGGATGTAATATGTAAAGGGAAATTAATATAAGTTAATAAAATATATAGTTGAGAAACAGTAAAAAACTAAAAATGTATGGACTAAAATACAAATGTATACCAGAGGCTCAAATGGTTCTCCTATACTCATAGGAGGCACCATCACTGATGAAGCAACTGCAATCATTTCCTATATCATAAATGATAAGAAATTTTATAGTTATAGAGGAAGGAATTAGCGATTTCAACAAAAAATAATTCAATCCAAGAGGTGTTGAGAAGAGGGTTTGAACTAAGAAGACATACATACCTCTTGTCTCTTTCATGGTGGACCCCCTCTTTGACAATTAGGAGTCCTAAAAAAATGGAATGGTAGAGGATATGTGGGAAGTTGTGAAGGGGGTTGTAATAGGTAAAAGGGAATTAACACAAGTTAATAACATATATAGTTGAGAAACACTAAAAAACTAAAAATTCATGTACTTATATCTAAAAATATATGTTTAATATATATAGCATAAATTCATACTAGAGCCTCAAATGGTTCTTATGTACTCCTATGACGCATCATTTTTTATTAAGTAGACATCACCATTTCCTATATGAAAATGATACCAAATGTTATAGTGATAGAGGAAGGATTTAGAGCTTTCAAATGAACAAGAATGTAATCCAAGAGGAGTTGAGAAGAGGGTTTCAACTAAGAACAAGAGATGAAAGTGAAGATGAAAATGTTACATAGTCTAAGTTGATGAAAAATTATAAGATAATGAAGATGAACTTGAACAAATTAAATTGTTAAAATCCATAAACAGACATACATCTTCCCTCTCCTGAACCTCTACCACATCAAGTGCATTTACCAATTCTATAAACCCCAATTGTTTTTGTAAATAGAAGAGACAAAAAATACTTTAAATCACTCAAATGTACATGTTTAATCATAATATATTTCAACAAATAAATTTAAATTGTGCTAAATTAATTTTTGGCATTTAGGTTTCTGCAAGGATTTCTTTTTCCATTTCAGTGTGTTGAAAGATGTCTTTTGCACACGAGATGTCCCTAACCCAGGTAGGGTAAACTAAGAGAATCAAAATTAAAATAAGAGATATAAATATATAATATTAAATATCAGTCAAAAAAACCTAAATTTAAATGACTCGCATGGGTTTAATAAAAGATGTAAATAAGGGTTGTGTAAAATATGATACTCCAAAGCTTTCTAGGCCAAATTCAATGCCCAAAAGCATGAAATCATCAACCTGGGATATTTGATCCCCTGAAACACCCCTATAAAACACCAAATAAATATATATTAGAGAGTTAGTATATATATTATTAAAAATTATTTTGAAATCAATGTATTATTCTATTTTTAACATTTTTTTTTTTTAACCTTTCGGTGCAGGGGCACCTAGCCAATCCCCTGAGAACACCTTAGAACCAGATGAAGTTAGAAGACTAAAGACATCTCTGCATGTTAATTGGAACATCTTAAAGCCAATAATGGCATTTTGTAATGATGAACTCAATAAAGTATGTAAAAGTCCTAAAGGTCTTGATAAAGGCCTAAGGACCAAAATTGCAATGTAATGGATAGTGGGGTCTAGATAGGTTGGATAGGAGTCTATTATGCTTCAATGATAATATCATATCAAAAGAAATGGATTTGGATAGGTTTTGATAGGTTAAAAGCATTAGAAATAAAGTTGAGAATTCAAATTTTGAATCTCAACGGCTAATTACAATTTTGGAGGGAAAGTGGTTTTAGAGTTGTTTTGTTATTTCAAAAACTTGGATTAGTTGGGGGGTTGGTTGGAGTTGGTTGATAAAGACCTTATAAATTTCCTAGAGTCATTTTGTGACAGAAAACAAGAGTGGTACGGACTTTGTACGGACTGCCTCGGGAAAGCAATAAAATCTTCTTATTTTACTGTCAAATTTGATGTTCTCTTTGTTTTTTTGGCATTGAATAGATTAGATGATTGATCCTACAATGTTTTGAGGGTTCCTTTGATAGATCTTTTCATGATTAACACCTCTTGAAGTTCTGAAAAGATAAAATTTCTATTTTGTTACTGACTATCACAGGGAAACAAGCATTTTCTCACTGTTTTGTGAATTTCTTACGATGTTTGGGTCCATCCTATGAATGTAGTGGCCTGATTCTCATAGGATGGATTCCCATTGACATTTTTAATATGTCACTAACCTTTTCATGATAGGAATGAAGAGAGTTTGCAGGTGTACACCGTGATAACTAAGTGGAAAGTGAATGGAAGTGCTGCCATAGGTGTAGCAGCAGAGGATCTACCTTAAGGAGGTAGAATTTTTATGTAAAATAGAGTAAGGGGAAGGTAAATTTATGGTGAATGCTGAAGGAGAAGTTCTATAATTGAGTCTTGGGGTTTTAGCAAGAAGACCTTAGTTTTTAAGCCATTTTAAGGAGGGTTTTGAAGTTTGGGTGTTTAGGAGTGTGACCAAGACCTATAACCTTGAAAATCCTTTGATTTGGATCATTACTAGAGACTTTAAAAAATTATTAAGTCAGATTGCAAGTTTGAAGGGTACTTCCTTCACAAAGGGTGCACAATTAGGCCTCTTGGGGATTGAGGACAGCGTGTTTTTGAAGTCTTTGTTACAAAGGAGTCACTACTAGAATTTTGATATGTTATGTAACCCTAAAAAGGGTATCTAAAAGTGTGATTTTTTTTCTAAGTCTTTTGGAAAAATTTTGTGAAAAAGAGGAAAAACTATTTCAGCAGGGCTAATAGGCAATCTAGGCCTAGTGAAGGGGTAAGACTGAGTTTTTGTATTCACTGATGATTCATGGATTTGGTAACCTTGGAGATATGTTGTTTGAAGTTTTTTAAGGTGTGTAGAGGTGGAGGAAACACTTGGTGAAGGTAAAGCCAAGTATGGAGCCTATTGTGGCATTGTGAGCATTTGGAGACACCATAGTATCATAGGGGTTTGGATCCATATTGTATTTGAATTTGCAAGTTTGTGATTAGAACCTCCATTCTCTGCATCACCTTTGGTGTCAAAGCTACATGTGCACATGGAGTGGAACAAACATGCTATGATATACCAGCACCATCTGCTACACCCTATAGTGAATATTATTCATATATTAGTTTAAATTGTTGTATAAATAAAAATTTAGTTACATTTATAAGTTTTAAGTGATTAATAAATAACATTTTATAAACATAAATAAACACACCTACATATAATCTACACTAGAAAACACTATGGTCATTGGGTCTTCTATGAGGGACACATCTTAAGTAGTTGTACCATGAAATATACTCCTATAGTGTGTACATGAATGGGATGTATAATCATCATCATTCACTTCAGTATCTACCTCTAAACATATATGCTGGCAGCTAGGATAGATATGATCACTGGGTTGGGATGAACCAAATGGTACATCTGATGATGAGGTAGGTGGTGCAAATTTTGAATCATTCTCTTGTTCAAGAGGATTTACTAATTGTGTGCCATGTTAAATGATGACATCAGTCAATGACATAACCACTTAAAGAGTTTGTAAATCCAAAGACTCCTTTATGGATATTGGGATCATGATGTGAGTCATGGGTTTAGTATCTAGGTAAATCCTATTTTGGGGGTTTTTCACCCTCTAATCCCCTAGTCCATCCCAGGGCTAGAGCCTCTCCCTCTACCCTAGAAATCTCACATGTCAAAGTAGTTGGGATTTAAGCTCAGGATAAACTCACAATACAAATTTCTCTAAAAGTATATAGGTACCTCATAATTATTATAAGATGGTTAGTCAAAGACCAAATACCACCTATCCCAAAAAGTATTTCTTAGCCTAACATGACTACGCCAATGTATAGGAAACCTCTTTGAATCATGAGATAAGGTCTTATTAGTTTTAGGTTTGGCTAAAAGAGCACATATATCACCTTTACTTATGGATTTTATTTTAACCTCATCATATGACAATCCATCAGAATAGAATACACAACATATATCCCTATATATTCCATATCTAGTAACATGTCTATATACCTCCTTAGCACCATTGTTCATTGATTCTAGGTTTACGACAAGGGATGGATGGTGCTCATGATTAGAGGACCTCAACATATTCATTGTTTAATAAATTTGAGAAGTATTTTGTGATAGGCTATTTAAAAGATCTTTGTGGCATGTACAGATTCTACTAGAGGAGGCGAAGGATTTTTAGTTTGTTGAGGAGCGACATTTTGAGAATTTTCTTGTTGAAGGGAAACATTTTGATGGTTTTCTTATTGTTGACGGGTAGCATTTTGAGGTTCTGGTGTTGGTTTTTCTTTAGGAATATATTTTTGTTGTATGTTTTATCATCGGAATTTTTTTTGAGAATCTCACATGAAATTAATAAAAATAAATAAAATCAATTTAAAAAACCATATTACAATTCAATCTAAAAAAATAATTTAAAAAAATAGACTTCTTACCTCTGGTCGATGTGGTGTTATGAATTCAATATGGGAACACTAAAAAATTTAGATTTTATGAAACTTGGTTGAGTTTTGGTCATTTTTGCCTCCTCTCACTATTTCTTGGTCCATCTTTAGCAAGTTGAAATGAGGGTTAGGCCACAGGCTTCAAAAATTTTAACTTTTACATAACCCAATGATGTTTTAAAAAGCTATAGATTAGTTTTAGATTTTTTAAAACCCAATCAAGTTTTTATAATCATAAAACCTGATCAATTTTTCATAATCACAAAATCTGAATGGGTTTTTTATAAGTTAGGATCAGTATTCACTGAGCCATAATGCAATTGGGTTATTTCAAGTTTTAAATAACCTAATCAGGTTATTGATATTTTTAATTTTTTTATATGGTGGCCACCTTTTGTACACCATCTTTGTGCATTGACCTCTCTCTCTCTCTCTCTCTCTCTCTCTCTCTCTCTCATCTTTTGTGGATTCTTATATTTGAGGAGGAACTCTTTATATATTAGTACTTGATGTGGTATCATTTTTTGATACTCGTCATCTTTTCACCCATCTAGACTATGCTTGGGGGAATCTTAGTATATATTTTTATTTCCTAATTGGTTATTTATTTTACCTATTCCTAGACTTATAATTAAGCTTACTAGGAATTAATAGTATAATTATTAGTGTGAGTGGATGCAAGGTATCATAATCTCCTCTCCAAAACCTCCCTAAGAATCAAAATCATTTTTTCCTCATTAGAAAAGAGTGGTAACTCAAGTGAAACCACAAATTTTTGTCCCACAACTTTTTTGATAAATGAAACATAGAATACGTAGTGTATCTTACTTCCTAGTGACACATCTAGTTCATAGGATACCTATCCTACCTTTCTAAAAAAATAACAGGGCCCATAAAACTAAGGTTTCAGATTCTCCACTCCACTCTTCTTCAAGTAACTATGCTTATATGAATGTAATCTTACAACAACAAAAATCACCAACCTCAAAAATTATCTTTGTTATCCTCTTGTGTGTATACAACTTTAGTTGAGTTTTTGCATGATGTAAGGTATCTTTGAGGGATCTCAAAATACTTTACTTTCTTTAATAAAATCAATTCTTGTAAGAAATATTTTTATTGTTAAAGAAGTAAAAGAGATTGCATCATAACCATAAAGAACTCAAAAAGGAGATAAACCAATGGAAATGTGATAGGAGGTAATATAATAATACTCCCCTAGATGCAACTATTTTACCAATTTTACCCATGCAACAATTTATATTTGTCCAACTATTTGAGTATAATCACTTATTATGAGGGTGAGTTTTGTGCTTATCAATTAAAATATTGAATTTCTAAAATATCTAAGAAATATACTATCCCTATCACTGACAATATTGTTTGGAAAGCCATGTAATATGAAAATTACTCTAAAAAAAAACTCTACTACTTGATATTCCTTAAATTCAACTTTAATAAGATGAAAGTGTGGATACTTGTCAATATAACAACCACAAAATAATAAACAATGTACCTTGAGATTTATAGACAACTATAATGAAGTCTATGGAGGTACTCTCCTACTTATGCTTAGGAATTATAAGTGGTTGAAATAATTTGGTAGGAAAATCTATCGACCCTTGTTATATTGGAAAACCATGCACTCTCATATTTTCTTGAGTATTATTTCATCCTTATCCAAGAAAACCTCTCATGAAATTGTCTATATGTCCTATATCACTCTTAATGGAAAGCTAAGGGTGTATCATAAAAATCCCTCAATTTATTTTCCTTGGCTTCAAATCCTAGGACTAAGAATATCATTTTCTTCTAGTATATCAACCCATCCATAATGGTGTGTCTATTATCATTGAATTTTGTTCCAAGTTTCTAGAAGAAAATGAATCCTTATCCTTTTCTGAGATTGTGGTTCCAATCAACAATAATAGTGTAAATAGAACATAAAGAGGATTTTCTAGAAAGAGTGTCACCAACTACATTTTTCTTACCTTTAACATACTCAATCTCAAAATCGTATTCTTGTGATTTTCATAATAATTTTTATTTATGATCATTTAGATCATTTTGGTTCAAAAATAATTTAAGACTATTGTTTCTTAACCATAAAGTTCCCACATGCAAGATATTGCTTAAATTTTTCAAGTGCATATTTTAGAACTTTATTAAAAATAAACTATTCATTCTAGTTAACACACGTGAAAAATTTAATAACTAAAATAGAAAGAGTGTCACACAAGGAAACCAATATTTTTACATGGAAAACCTAATGTAGGAAAACCATAGTGGAAACGGTCTCACTGTATGAAAATTGATTACAAAGTATTAGGATCTTGGCTAAGGAAGCTCAGTGCTCTTGATTTGGCCTCATAGGATCGAGAACATAAACTTACCAAAAGATACAATGGAATTTTAGATACTTAAGATCACTTGTTTAGGGAAAGATAGAACATGCTTCAATGATTACAATAAATTATGATTTTTGAACCAAAGGGAAACACATACTTTGCAATGAACTGATTATAGGTCACTATTCTAAAAAAATTAAACTAACTTCACTATTTATTATTTGTGAATGTTGTTAGAATAACTAAGAGGGGGGTGAATTAGTTATCCATAGTCCCAAATCAAAATGTATAATCCAAAAACAATTTACTTAACTTCTGCAGCTTGGTAACATAAAATACTATACTGTCTGTGCTTTTATCGATTACCAGTCAATAACATGTAATGATTACTGATCAAATCCAATATGCAATATGTAAAGTATGACAATCAAACAATCACCACAATGAACACATAACACAAGAGATTTAACGTGGAAACCCTGTGAAGGGAAAAACCACCTGGGACCGGCAACCCAAAAATTGTTCACTCTTCTCAAGTGAGGTCGATGAAGACCCAACCTTGTTAAAGGTTACAAACACACTATGAGGTGTGACCTTATTAGAGGATTTTAGACCGATAGTTATCGTCCAACTAGCATTCACTATGGGGTTGATAGGATAAGAAATATACATTCTATGAATGACATTACAAGACTTTCAAGTCCACTCAGTTAAGAGATTTTTCTATATACAATGGTTAAACTGTAATAGTAGGTGATCTAATTACAATACAACTTCAATTTTAGATGTTCAAATCTATATTATGCTCATTCAAATCCTTTGATCAATATATCAATTTTGTTTCAACAATAATCAATGACTTACTATCTCTTAGTAATAGCTTTCTGATGCTCGGTAAACTCTAAAGCTCGATTCTCCTCAACCAGTCTAATCAGGCATGCATGAATCTTGTTCACACAATAATTCTATAATCTCCTTCTTTCGGCATAAGTTTCATAACAAAACCCTAGTCTCTTAAATAGACATGTAAACTATTTTCTTCTCCTCCATTAGATTTTGTGGTTTATTCTCCTTCATCCATTTTTCCACTTAAACCTTCCTCAACTGATGTGTCAGTAACACATTTTGATTCCATCCTTTAGATCTTCCTTGAATTTTTTTAGCCATAGATCTTCATAAAAAACTTTATCTCCATCCTCGTGATCATACACTTTACAGCTCATCAATCCTTATCAGCTAAACTTATCATTTAGTTCCTTTCTCCTACTCAGTTAACAAATAAATGCATCGATGAACACAAGCTTAGTTTATACTGTGCTCGGTATACACTACACTCCTTGGTGTATACTATGATGCTTCATCAACTGACCACACTGCCTTGTGTCTTTCAGCTCTTTTCCTCATCATAGATGAATGAAACATAATCAAGTCAATAACATAAGGTCATAGACTCATCAACAAGTTACCCAATGTATTCCTTATCCTCATCTATCATATACATCTTCCTCATGTAGATATTTCTATTCTTAATCTCTTTTACTCCTTTTCTACAGATGTTTAGGTATTGTAACTTACAAGATAAGTGTTGTCAAACTAGTTGACATCAATGACAACATATTACTAATTTAATCATCTTGCATATCTAATCAGCAACCCGGTGATCTCTAATCATTGATCTTCAATTAGTTTCTAAATCAGTTGTCGTTCATCAATCTCTCCCTTTGGCATTGATGGCAACTCAAGCAATATGAAGTATACCATACACATACCAAACATGTATTCTACAACTTTGTGAATGAATGATGTACAAGCTCTCCCTAGCTTAATATGTTTAATCACTACATTACTCAACAGCATTTACGAAGGCAGCATTGACAATCTACAGATATGATCTTTTCAGCTCTCGGATTCCTTCTTCTATTCTCAGTAACTGATCTTCAATGCTCTCCCTTTCTTTCAGTTTATCTCTCCCTTAGATAGATGTTTCAGTGTTCTCATCAGTTCATATTATTTCATATTGTTTATATCTCCATTTGAAAACAATGCTAAAGAAACAAATAAACATACAGCTCTATAGTAGCCATGTAACTCTCTGTTGTCTAGTGCATTCTCTATATCTCGATATACTAATATGCCAATCTGTTCCAGTTCTTCAAACTTCTCACAACCTTAGACATGATCCAAAGTGTGAACAATGTTGCATCAACATGAATGATCTTCTAATAAGGTTAGGTTGATGCAACATCTAGATCACATTAGTGACCAGTAGATAGGGGATGGACCCCAAGTCTAGTCCTCAAGTATTCAAATGTATCCTTCGATAGAGGCTTTGTAAATATGTTTGCAAGTTATTCTTTAGATGTAACAAATTCTAGCTTCACTTGCTTCTCCTGTACTTGTTCTCTTAAGTAGTGATACTTAATAGATATATGCTTTGTTTTAGAGTGCATCACTAGATTCTTTGAAATGTTTATTGTACTAGTGTTGTCACAATATATAATCACCAGCTCAGTGATTACCTCATTCGTACCTTCCAACACTTGCTTACTATATGCAATATTTGAACATTTTGTAGTAGTAGCAACATATTCTTCTTTAGTTGGAGACTGAGAAATGCAAGCCTACTTCTTACTTGTCCATGTAACAAGCCTTTCACCAAAGAAAAATGCTCCTTCGGTGGTACTTTTTCTTCCATCCACATTTCCAACCCAATCAATGTCGGTATAGACTTTGAGTTCAAATTTGCCTTCCTTAGGATACCATAATCCATAGTCTTCTATTTTCTTCAGGTATCTTAACATTCTCTTTGTAGCAACCATGTGTGACTCCCTAGGATTTGTAGAAAATCTTGCAACAATTCCCACAACATGTGCTATGTTTGGTCTACTATGCACTACATACATTAATTTACCAATCATAGATCGGTAGAGTGTCTAGTTCACCTCTATAGTTTCATCTTCATTAGTCAATTTACATCCAGTAGCCATCAGTGTTTCAACAAGTTTAGCATCTTCCATACAAATGTTCTCAGTATTTCCTTGATATATTTAGATTGTGTGATGAATATCCCATCACTCTGTTGAATCACTTGTAGTCCTAGAAAGAACTTAATCTCTCCAAACATAGACATTTCAAACTCTTTTCTCATTTCATCAGAAAAGGTTTTACATATGTGATCTTGACCTCCAAAGATAATATCATCCATAAATATTTCAGCAATAAGAATAGTATCATCAGTATCTCCTTTCATATACAAATTATTTTTCTCACTAGTTCTAACAAATCCAATACTTAACAAATAAGTATGCAACCTTTCATACAAGGCTCTAGGTGCTTGCTGTGTGTGTGAAAATTGTACCTGATCTATAGACACAACACTCAGTAAAACATTAGAGGTTAGCTATAATCAAAATCGTGCAAAATTGAAAGCTATCTAACCAAGCGATTTACTGCCTTCTAATAGGTGCGAGATTAATGTTCTCAGATTGTAATCGAGATCAGTGACCTAGACGACACCTAAATGAAGGATTTGAATGCAATTGATCTAGATATGAGATTGAATGCAATTATTCTATTTTTTTGGATATTTTCTATGTAATAAAGAATGAAAACTGATATGATACTATCTATATGAAAAACTGATATGCTATGCTAATCTAACAATGATATGAAATATGAATGCAAAAATAAGATTGATCTCACAAAGATGTCGATTCGCAAGAGCTTTGATTCTTCAATTCCAATTCTCCAGCGTGATTGTGCAAAAATATGAGATGATTTGTGAAGAGCCGAAACCTTTAATTTATAGAAATCTAGGGCTTTGGAGGTGCATGGATAAAAGCCATAAATCACTCAAATAAACTCAGCTTGATTTTTGAGTTATCTGATCATGAAAGATAGTTAATTCTCAAAATCATGCAAAAACATGCAAAAATAGCTTTTTAACTCAAATTAGAGTTTAGATCAGCTTTTTGAACTCCAAAAGGATGTTGAGTTTCAAAAAGTCAATAACTTGCATTGATTTTCTGATTTGGAGTTTAACTGTTTCTTTTGAATATGCATAATAATTAAGAATTAAATAAATAAATAAAGTGATTTATCCTCAACTCAACTGATTTTTGAAATAAAATAATTAATTTATGGGTTAATTAACTATTTTACCAAACTTTTATTAAAAATTATATTATTAAATAATGACAACATGCTTTAATTAATTAAATAAGAATTTAATCAATTAAAGATAGGAATTTTGATTTATTGTCAAAATTAAATAATATAATTAATAATAGATAGAATTAAATTTAATTACACAATTAAGTGGCAAATATTAAATCTAATTAATTAAATATGAAAATATTCAATTAATCAAACTTAGGATAAATGTGATTTATCGCCAAATAATCATTAAATTAAAGATAATTAAGATGATTAGGAATATTACTAGGAATATTCCCCGATGCAGAATCAATTATGATTCGATGATGTTTAGATGTGCCTTAGGTTAGGACTTTGATGTCGATTTTGTTCGAATTGTCGATGTAGGAGATTAATGAACTTATAGCCCATTTTTGGGGTATTACATTTTGCCCCTCTTTGAATTACTGTGCGAAGCGCAGTGGTTCAAAGATAGTCTGTGTTTGATAGAGATATGAAACTGATTTGAAAGATAAACCGATCTCAAGATAGAAACTGATTGAAAGATATTGAGATAGGAGTTGATTGATATTGAATTAAGATAGAGATAATAGGTCCTGAATGACCAAAGATAATGTTCACTGTAGCAGCAAATGAACCTATGATTGCGAAAAAGTGTCAAAACACCTGATTCTGAACTTTAGGATTGATAAGAAGTGAGTGACCCATTCTAGACTCGATTGTCTTAGCAGAATTAGCAGGTATCACATCCGAACCCTTCAGTTGTCGAAGAACCAAGGAAAGAACACTATGATCTGATGGTTGCAAAAACTGATACAGTTTACAAGATTAGGAGAATACCAGATTGATACGGATCGATGAATCTGATATGCCCCAAGTGATGATAGATTTGCCCCGAGCGATGAGGACTTTTGATGAATCAGCGACTAGACGTGATTATTGTCTTGATCACTGATGAAAGATATTGATAGATTTGATCGATAGAATTTGATTTATAGACTTTGAATGATGTGCAATACCATGCCCCCTTCGGGATTAAAATTGAAATCTGACAAGAAAAGTCAGCGTTGATAGTTTAGAAGCATGTTAATTGATTTGAGAAGTGGTTATACTCGTCCGAGAACGCATTCTGCATCATTTGGAATGTCCCAAAAAAAAGACCAAGTTTGACTAGGTTTGACCATGAGTTGACCATGGTTGACCGAGTTGAAATTTTGATAGTTTGATGTTAGATAATCAGTTGAGTTGAATACTGGATTCCTTGTGATGATTGAAGGTTTATTATGCAAGCAGTAGACCGTCCTGGGTCCAAAAATTTTAAATCACAATTTTGACATAATAAACGATCTCAGATTTCAATTTTGATCTCGAAAATGAATTCAGAACGTCGAAATTAGCCAGGGATGCAATTTTCATGGAAAACGGAGCACTTTTAAAAATTAGGTCAAAAGCTATATAAAGGCCGGAAGGGTCATTTTCAATTCATTTCAACCCTTTGACTTTAGAGATTCTGTGGAGCCCTCTGAGCGAGAAAATGGCAGACCAGTAAGAACTGAAGGTACCTGTGAGTTCGCACCGTTTTGAGCCCAGCCGGAGACATGACAGACCTCGACAGTATGGACATCCGGTAGGTGGACCTCTGTTCCCCCCTGAAAATGCATGTTTTTGATGTTCTATAGCATTTTTAATTTTTTTTCATACGCGTTTTTAGTTTTTAATTTTTGCATCTGTAGAAACTCGTACGAGTCCCAATCCAGACTTGTACAAGTTTTCATTTGAATGTAGAATGTCATTTCGTTCATGCCAAAGTGTCGTATGATAGGGACCCTTGTGTCGTACGACATTTCGTCGGGTCCCTTGAAACTCGTATGAATCCAAGTGCAATGTCATACGACTATGAAATGTCGTTTGGTATGTTGTGGAATGTCGTCCGACATTTCATGCTAGTCTGGAATGTCGTTTGAAAAATAGCATGTGAAAAACTCATTTTTAAGTCAAAAATGAAACTTTTCTGATCTTTTTGCCTGATTGCGGACACGTTGCCCTACCTTCTGAAACTTCAAAAATTGTGTCATTCTGATATTTGGCCTTATTTCAAACTGAATTTCTGACAAAACACCCTATTGCATTATGATTTAGGTTACATATCCTGACGTACATGTTCGCCATTCTTATCCAGCCACCCAGAGATTATGTGTTGCCTTGCCAGACCCGATGAGGGTTCATCTTGCTGCCTGCGGATTTGAGCACCTGATTCATTTACCCGATATTAGGGTAAATCATGGTTTATTGACTGCCCTGATTGAGAGGTTTCACTCTGAGACCCAGACTTTCCACCTTCCGACTAGGGAGATCACTGTGACACCTGAGGATGTTTATAGGATTCTTCATATTCCGTTCCATGCTCCGCGACGTCCCGAGTATGTTAGTGGAGGATCGAGGGGACTGCATGCGTTCAGACAACTGTTCGGTGATGAGACATAGCTGACTGGGTCTATATCGTGGGAGACACTAGTGCAGAGATATGGTCAGACACATCGTCTAGAGTGTATCATTGCGGGGATGATTGGAGAGTTGATTATGCCTGGCCGTCAGCAGAATGGCTTCTTGATGGGGTGGGCACCTATGGTAGCACTCTTGATGGCTACACCGACTGAGCTTGCCTGGGGTCAGTGTCTGTTGGCGCACTTGCATTCTGAGATGCACGAGGTCGTGTATCAGGACTGCAAGACATTTGCTTCAGGAGCGGTGGTACTGCAAATATGGGCTTGGGAGCATATCCCAGTTTTGAGACTAGTGTTTCAGAGTCAGCGACAGCCACAGGAGCTGATTATATATACATATGCTGGCTACGTTACTTAAGTTCGCATGGGTCACACCGAGTATTTCCACCGATGCTTGGATGACATGACCTTTGTGATCTGGAGACCATATGTACAGATAGAGGCCTGGCCTACTGTGAGAGAGCAGTTGTCATTCATTTTTCAGAGCAGGATATTGATAGGACAGACCTCCACCGTCTTGGAGAGATTTTTGATTACCAGAGTCTGGCGTCAGTATGGATGCATTCAGGATGTCCCGCAGGATTATACTGCTTATGCCCGCATTGTGCGTGAGATAGGGCTCAGATGGGCACCACAGCTGAGTTATTCTGTATGTGCTGAGGAGTATAGCCAGATTATTGGTAGGGATTGGGACTACCTTCCACAGGTTGTTGATGCCGGGGTGACAGATGCATATGTGGCATGGCTTGCTGATCACTGGATACACCAATTTTCTGATCCTATAGAGCTGATACCCTCCATGGAGGAGGCGATGGATGTTATAGGGGCTCCTATGAGAGCAGGACCGAGACCATAGGTGGTACAGCCTACTCCTCCGAGACAGAGAGCTATGACTCCTTTACAGAGAGCACTAGGACATGCGAGGCCTCCACATCCTCCTACATCTACAGCGGGCACATCTTCCGGCACACAGAGATAGAGCCGAGGTGAGAGTGGCACACTGGGTGGAGTAGGATCTGTAGATGATGTTCTAGGAGCTGAGCAGTTTCCAGGTGGGACCAGTGTGGATGACACATTTGATTTGGGTGCTAAGGTTAGACATCGTAAGGTGCACAGGATGAGCATTCCTTCACATGCAGATCAGCCAGCACAGCCAGCACAGGACATAGATATGCCAGCAGCTGATACAGAGCCTAAGGTTCCTCTTACTTCGGCTGAGATTATCAGACGGCTTACAGTTCAGGTCCGGGACCTGAAGATAGAGCAGGCCAGATTAGAGGAGAGGCATCGAGAGACAGATAGACAGTGTATAGAGCAGCATGCTGAGATACAGAGATTACAGGTAGAGGTGATTCGTCAGACAGCGCGGGCCTCATATTATGTATCTACGTACTATGCAGTAGTCCCTGCTGCACAGAGAGTGCTGACCTATTCTCAGTATATGGCAGCATCAGAGGGAGCTAGGGCACCGAGAGTGGAGGTGATACTAGATGCACCTCCTCCTCCTCCACTAGATGCAGAGGAGCATGCTGACAGTTGACTTCTCTTGATCTTTTGTTACTTTCCTACTGATACGTTGTTGTGTCTGATAGCTCTACGAAGCTTTATTCATTTGTACCCTGTGCCAGTAGTGCACCCCTGACTATTTGAGATTTTTGATATATAGATGAGATCAATATTTTTGGTTGTGACATCATGTGTACTTGTCATTTTTGTTACGTATGATGATATCATGCGATGTGAATGCTTTGAGTAGTGTAGAATGTATGTATGGATCAATGCAATGCGATAATTTCTTTCATATGTATGAATGTTATGTAGATGTAGTGATTATGGAAATATGTATGTTTATGCAATGGATGTAAATGTAATGCAATAAATGTTTATGATATGATATGTAAATGCAACGATACACATGATATGTTTTGCAAGTTGATGAAGACAAGTACTCAGTCTTATGTCAAAAAGATGGTCGACCCAGGAGGATTAGTGCTTGCGATTCCGTTAAGAGACCTTTGAGTTAGGTTCAGCTTTTGTTAGATTTGAAGATGTGATTGAAGAATCATTTAATCTTTTGAAGTTCCTTTAGTCATTGTGAGATCATACAAATATGTAAAATGCAATGAGACATGCAAAATGAAATGCAACCTAAGACCTAGGACCTAGTCACTAATCATATGTCAATTTGTTATCATCATTGAACTTTTAGGTAACTGGATAAATCAATACAATGCCCACTAGCCATGAAACCATAGACATATGAATATTGATTTGTATGCACAAGAATCAATACAACACCCACTGGTCAAACAACCATGGATATATGAATATTGATTTTGTTTTCAAAATGTCGGATTAGATATAAGCACCAAGGCACAAGCCCCAGGATGACCTGAATATCATGTCCATTTTGATATAGCAATTTGTACAAGCATCAAAACATAAACGTTGTGATGACCTGAGTATGCCTTGCATTACAAACACATCAAATAGTCAAGAGATCATTCTAAATCCAATGTGAATTACCCGTAGTGACCCTTTATCGTTCACCTCCTTAGGCAAGATCGTGTTCCACAGTAGGAGAAAGAACTTACTCAAAAAGACAATAGTTAGATCAAACTTCTTTGAATTGTCTGGGTATCAATGGTCGAGGTACGTATGGCCATCCAATTCGAGATAGAGGCTCTTATAGTCGGACACCATTTCAATCCAGAAGTTTCCAAAGTTGTTAGATTTTCACATACAAGCAGAAGACAAAGAAAAGATTATGACCCCAGTCATCACTCTCTAAATCTTATAAAGGACATCATCGAAGAGCTCGAAGGGACACAATATGCAAAAATCTCAATGCGAATCAATAAGCATACAAGGAGATAAAGGCATGAAAAGCACAGATTGTTTTCAGTTGAGTTTTGATGTTTGATTGTTGTAGATGCAAAATCCTTTCTGGAGACAAGACTGACTGACTGACTCACATGAAGCTTCAAAGGACTCTAGCTAGATATGACACATCTAAGAAAAATTTGAGGCCATAGGATATGACATTGATTGCCCCCAAGTTTGAACATTGATAGGATATAGACGCTTGAGCTGATTGGTGTACAGACCGACTTATTGAAACCAGGATATGCAGAAACAAACTGGGAGATATGTACAAACTAAGACTGAAAGCTGGGAAAGACCAAGATTGTGCTGATAGATGGAGCATTTTGGAACAAGTGGCGCCTGTTTGCCAGGTTTTCACCATCTTGGTAGAGATTCTATTTTTGCTACCAAGGTGCCTGTTTCCAGGTTTTCACCAAGGCACTTTTTCTTTCTTTTTTCATTTTTTTGTATTTTTCATTTTTTCCAATTTTTTTTGTACTTTTGATATTTTTTGATTTTTTTGTGAATCATCAAGGTGCCTATTGCTAGGTTTTCACCAAGACGTTCATTTTTTCAGGACTTTTTTTGATTTTTAAGATTTTTTTTCAGGACATTTACCAAGCTCTGAATGCCTTAAGCATAGAATTTCTTCAGATGGAGAACGTTGATTGGTTCTCGGAGCTGTTCTCCTTCAGTTGTTGAGAGTTGATAGGCACCAAAGCCAAAAGTAGCAGTGATTACAAAGGGACCTAGCCAGTTGGGTTCGAACTTCCCCTTGTGTTCTCGATGTGATTGATTTTTAGGATTTTCTCTCAACACTAGATCGCCAACCTGAAATTCTCTATGTCTAACTTTCTTGTTGTAGCCTCTAGACATTCTTTTCTGATACACTCTGAGATGATCATACGCTGCTTATCTGCACTCATCTTGTAGTTCAAGTTCTTGTAACCTCGACACTCTGTAGTCTTCATCAGTGACAAGTCCATGCATTTTGATTCTGAGTGATGGGATTTCAACCTCAATAGGCAGTACCGCTTCAGACCCATAAACTAAAGTGAAAGGTGTAGCCCCTTTAGGTGTTCTGATACTAGTTCTATAGGCCCAGAGAGCTGGATTGATCATCAGATGCCAGTCTCTTCCTGTTTTATTCACTATTCTATGCAAGATCTTCAGGAGATTTTTGTTTGAAGCCTTAACTTGTCCGTTCCCTTGAGGATAGTAGATAGATGACCAATGTTGAGTAATTTTGAACTTGGCACATAAGTCATCTAGGTCCTTGTTTTTGAATTGTCCCCTGTTATCTGTGATTATAGAGTGAGGGATCCCATATCTGCAAATGATGTAGTTCAGGATGAACATAGAGATCTATTTCCCCGTTGCTTGTGTTAGAGGAACTGCTTCTACCCATTTTGTAAAATAATCTGTAGCTGTGATTATATGGGTATGTCCATTAGAAGAGTGCAGATGGATAGCACCTATGAGATCAAATGCCCATTGTTGAAAAGGCCATTGTGTAGTAAAGGGAATCAGATCCCTCCCTGGAGCATGAATCAAGTTGCCATGTACTTGACACTGTTGACAGTTTTTAGCAAATTTAATAGCTTCTTTTTCCATTTCAGGCCAATAATACTCAGCCCTAATAAGTTTTTGAGCTAACGTTAACCCATTCGAGTGTGACCCACATATACCCTCGTGGACTTCCTCTAATGTACGTTGAGACTCTTCCCGTTCTAAACATCTAAGCAGTGTACCATCTAGACCTCATTTGTACAGATCATTACCAATGATGACATATCGGGATGCGGATCGAATAAGGTTTCATTTCTCAAAACTGTTAAAGGAGTCAGGGATGATTTGGTCGTGGAGATAGGAGAACAAATTTTGGTAGTGAGATGAGTCATAACCTACAATAGTGCAGATCATGCGGGTTTCAGGGGAGTCATATGCAGGATAGGATAGGGCTTCCACCAGGAACTCGTAGTGTAGTTCATGTTCAGGCTATTGTAAAAGAGTAGATAATGTCACCATTGCATTAGCAGCCTTATTCTCCATTCTGGGTATTTGCTCAAATGTGATAGAGATGAAGTATTTCTTTAAATCATCGACCATTCTCTTGTAAGGAATGAGCTTTTCATCTTTGGTTTGGTACACATCATTGACCTGGTGGATGACCAGTTGTGAGTCTCCATGAATGTGCATCTCTGTAACTCTCCACTGTATTGCCATTTTCATACCATTGAGAAGTGCCTCATATTCAGCAATATTGTTTGTGCAAGGAAACTTTAATCTAAATGCTTTGGGTATCGAGTATCCTTGAGGAGTAATGAACAATATGCCTGCTCTGGATCCATTCTGTGTGTAGGAGCCATCAAAGAATAACTGCCATGCTCTAGAAGAGAGGTGCATGATAGAGGAATCGGGAAACTCCATTTGCATGGGTGTATCATCAAACAGTGGTGCTTCAGCTAATTGATCAGCGATGACCTGTCCTTTGATAGCTTTTCTTTCAATATATTCAATGTCAAATTCGCTCAAGAGCATGACCCATTTAGCTAGTCTACCTGTGAGGGCAGCTTTACTTAGGAGATATTTCAGTGGATCAATTTTAGCTACCAAATGAGTGGTATGAGCTAACATGTAGTGTCTCAATTTCTATGATGCAAAGATCACAGCTAGACATGCCTTCTCAATCATTGAGTAGTTCTTCTCATAGGCCACTAAAGTTCAGCTGATATAGTAGATGGCTCTTTCTTTCTTGTTCTCATCATGCTGTGCTAATAATGCCCCCAGTGATGTATCTGTTGCGGAGACATATAATAGTAATGGCTTCCCATGAATAGGAGGCATCAATATAGGCGGATTTGATAGATACTTCTTGATATGTTTAAAGTTTCTCGCATTCTTCATTCCATGAAAAGGTCACACCTTTATGTAATGTTTTTGAAAAAGGCTGTGAGATGTCCGCTAGCTGTGATATGAATCTTCTGATAGATTGAACTCTGCCTTGCAACGTCCTCATTTGTCTAATATTTGTGGGAGGTTGCATCTCTATTATAGCCTTGACCTTAGCTGGATCAACTTCAATGCCTTTCTTGGAGATGATGTATCCTAGGAGCTTTCCAGAAGTGACTCCAAAAGCACACTTTTTAGGATTTAGTCGAAGACTAAATTTTTCCATTCTGTCGAGGATCATGCTCAAGTCTGTTAGATGTTCAGTTCTAATCATGGATTTTGCCAAGGTATCATCTACGTAATCCTCCATTGTTCTATGCATCATATCATGAAAAATAGATGTCATTGCTCTTTGATATGTAGCTCCAGCATTTTTGAGTCCGAATGGCATAACATTCCAACAGAAAGTTCCCCACGCACATGTGAAAGCTATTTTCTCTTGATCTTCTGGAGCAATTTTGATTTGGTTGTATCCAAAAAAGCCATCCATTAAGGAATACATTTCATAGCCCGCAGTCATGTCCACTATCATATCAATGTTAGGTAGTGGAAAGTCATCCTTAGAGCATGCTCTGTTCACATCTCTAAAGTCCGTGCACACTTTGATTGAACCATCTGGTTTTGAAATAGGTACAATCATGGAAATCCACTCAGCATAGTCTATGACACGGATGAATCTAGCTTTTAGGAGTTTTTCTAGTTCTGCTTTGACTAAGAGTGCAACATGAGGATGCATCTTTCTCAATTTTTGTTTGATTGGTTTTACTCCGGGAGCAATGGATAGATGGTGCATAATGAGATTGGGATCCAATCCTGGCATATCTAAATATTTCCATGCAAAGTTGATCTTTTTCTCTGATAAGAAGGTAGTGAAGTTTTGTTTCTCTTCGTCTGATAAAGATTGTGCTACATGTACCAATTGTGGTTCCTCTGTTGTACCCAAATTGATGGATTGAGTTGGCTCAATTAGAACTGGAGATCTATCCTGTAAATGACTCAGAAGGACATCAAATATCTCATCCTTAGGTGCCTCAGAGAGGTTTTCACTTTCAGATACATCTTTTATTTTTACTTTTGTCGGTTCTGAGACTGCCACAAAGTGGTTTTCACCCTTAGAACTCTTTTTCTTTTTCTTTTTACTCTTGTTTTTCTGACTAAGATATTTGATGTTCGACTCGGTCATGCTGACACTCGGTTCACTGATGGAAGTACTCATAGGCTCAATGACATTGAGGTAGCAGGCAAGGGCATAGTCATTTGGGAAGGTATACATACCCTGGTTTGGGTTTGTGAAAGTTTGGTTGATAAGATCAGGGCGTTGGATAGTTAAAGCGGGAAAGGCCTGGGATATGGTGTTCACAGATGTGGATGTGTCATCATTGGTCCTAACCTAACACTCAAGTTCAAAGGTGATATTACAACTCAAAATGTTCAATTCGTGAATAGGCTCAATGTCATCATGGGAGTCCTCTTCAGCCATAGGTGGATTAGACACGTTAAGTTCATTGTTTCACTCTAGACTTACGTTGGGTTGAGAGACATATTGGTGAATAACATCAATAGATTTCTCTGTTATAAGCTCATCTTCTTCTGGAATGGCACCCCATTCATAATCATTTGACTCATCTTCTGATTCAGAATCTCTAGGAAATCTTAGAAAGTGCGTGAAATCAGGATGAATACCCCAAGAAGGATTACCCTCAGTCTTTGACTTGAATTCATATTCATGGGAATCAGTGTCAGAATAACTACCCCCTACTTCTTGATTAGTTTGATTGCCTTTGAGATTGGCTGGTTCTTGTGGTGCAACCATCTCTTGCGCTACAGTAGGTTCTTGTGTTTCTACTACATTAATTCTTCTGATAGGATCATCTGTATCATCAAGAAGATCTTTGATCTCTTTAGGTAATTTTTCATAGGGGATAAGTTCAGAGCTATCTGAATCATCATCAGAGGGTTCTGTTTCTTCTTTCTTAAGAAGGGGTTCTCCTGGTGCAATTTGTTCTTTGACATGAGAACAACCACCTTTGAGATGATAGGGTTTCTTCTTAAACCCTATGCCACCAGTATCTTTTTTGGCTCGACCAATGTGTGAAATGGGGGTCACGAGACCCTTTCCCCTAATTCCTAGAGGTCCTTAACCGGAATATCCCATCTTGGCTATCAATTTGTTTCTTGGACCATATGAATTAGAAGGGATTGTAGATGCTATAGATTCACTAGGTTGAACAATTTTAGATTCAGAATCCTCTTTATATAGCCATGCCAGCACAGCTTCATCCTCTTCAAATTCTTGTTTAGATACTTGCTCCACCACAAAATGTCTTTTGTATGCTTCCATAGGTTCCTTAGCTTCTGATTTAGACTGCTTCAAGGATTGGCCATATGACTTAGGTGAGATTGGGAGAGATGTCAGAGACAAGACTGGCTCTATAGTGTATTCTCCCATCCCATTTTCTTTGATATTGATCTCTTTAGCAATGTCATCCATCTTAGATGTGGAAGCCACATTTTGTTGCTTGATGGAAGATTCTCTGTTATTGGGAACAAGTTTATCGGCACTTTCCTTCAATGTATTGCAAGTTGTACTCAGATCAGCTGGGATAGTAACCTCCACTCCTTCATAGGGAAATTTCAAGCATTGATGGTATGTCGAAGGAATAGCTTACATTTCATGTATCCATGGTCTCCCTAGAAGGATATTGTAAGCCAATGGTAGATCGAGCACCTGACATGTGGTATCTTTGATGACTGGACCCACTCGGATGGGTAAGACAATGGTGCCTTTAGAAGCTCTTTCTTGTTCATCATAGGCTTTTATGGTGATCTTCTTTCGAGGATCAATTGCCATCTCTGAGAATCCCAACTGTGTGATTAAGTTGTAAGAACAAATGTTGAGGCCTGCGCCCCCATCTATCAACACATGTTTGACTCGACGGTTTTGGATCAAGACTTCTATGTGCAAGGGCTGATTATGTGGGTGACTTAGGGAGTTGTCATCCTCTTCTGAAAAGGAGATATATTGCGGAGACGTTAGATGACCAACCATAGTCTGGAACCTATCTAGATCTAGATCATCAGGAACATTAGAGCTGAGCAAAGCTTTGTCTAGGATATCTCTGTGAGCTAGAGATATTCAAAGTAACTCAAGCATGGAGATTTTGGCATTGGTGTGCTGGAGTTGTTGGACGATGCTGTAAGATGTAGGTCTGGTATCCTTTGGATTGGAAGATTTTGAGGCAACCTTCTGTTTAGAAGCAGATGTGAGATTGAAAGGTATCTTAGGGACATTAGATGAACTTGGTGTTTGTCCTTTCAGATGAGTCTGAGCTTGTGACCTGGTAACTGCATTAGCTGAGGAATGATTTCTATCTCTTCGTACAATTATGATGACATTACAGCTCTCAGAGAGGCATGGTTCCACCATATTGATGACAGCATTGTTTCCAGGGTAGGCATAGTTGACTTTTGCCCCCATGTTAGGCTGAGAAGTGGAAACTCCCTTGCCATGTTGTGGAAAAGGTTCTGTAAATGCTGTGTGATCATTATTGCTGGTAGGATTATCGATTGTGATGTCCCCTTGATCTATCAAGTCTTGAATGGTATGCTTCAAATGGAAGCATCCATTAGTTCTGTGGCCTTTAGTTCGATGGAAAGCACAGAATTCATTATCTTTCCACCAAGATGGTTTTGGATCCGGATCAGGTTTTCAGATTTGTGGTAAAGAGATCATGTTATTAGCTATCAAGGTCCTTAGAGTAGATTCCAAAGATTCTCCCAGGGGAGTAAACTTTCATTTATTATCCCATCATTTGAATGGCTTCTTTGGAGATGGCTCAGTAGATTTTTTCTCTGAAGCTTCAATGGCTTTGGTGGCAAGGGTGAGATTATAGGCCGGTGCCTTTGATGGGGTGTGGATAGTGTCAACAACATCATCAAAGACGATACCTTTGTTTCTATTCCAGCTCTTGTTTTTATCTTTTGAGTTAGATCCCGATTCAAACTTGTCCTTTTGAAGTGTGATTTCTCCTTTCTTGACAAGTACTTTCTCAATCTTGATTGCATTATCCACCATTTTATCAAAAGATACATGATCTTGCATTTGTAATGGATAGTTGAGCTCTGGAACAAGGTTATTGATAAAGATTTCAAGTTTCTCCATTTCGGGAATTGGTCTAGCATATAAAGAAAACTTCTTTTGCCACCTCTTGAGAAAAGTGAGGAATGATTCCCCTGGATATTTCTTGAGGTTACAGATATCGATCATGGTAATCAGATATTGAATGTTGTAGGAATATTGTTGATAAAACAATTTAATCAATTCCTCAAAAGTTTTGATCGTAGAAGGTAATCTTGAAAACCACTGAATGGATGCTCCTCCTAAGGATCTAGGAAAAAGATGCATTAGATAAGTCGGTTCATGCATGAATTCCATGGATTGCGTACAGAACTCTCTGACATGATCTTGAGGATCAGAGTGTCCGTCGTATTTATCATACTTTGGTATCTCCACTCTTTTTGGGAATGGAGGCATATACAAGTCTTTGTCAAAAGGGAAAGGACAAAGGGCCTCCATGGAGAATTCCTTGGGTTCCTTCTCTTTCTCAATTTTATTCATTTTGACCTGTATAGCATGCAGCTGGTTCATTATGGCCATCATCAAAGTTTCTTCCTCATGCGTGATGATATCATCAACGTTAAAGTTGGGGGGAAGCTTAGCTCCTTCCTAGGCTAATTGCAAAAAGTATGCCTCTCTATCCATTTTTAGGAAATGCCTCATCATTCTTTTGAATTCATCGTCATTTTGACACCAATGGATTTCAGAGGGTGTAGGGCCTTGGTCAGCATTATGTTGAGAATGGTGTCCCTGGGATCCTCCTCCTAGAGAATCATGGTTTGTCCCTACTTGAGACATGGTAGGAGTCTTTGGGCTCCCTGGAATAGATTGAGGAGTTTGCTGATTACCTTTGTGAGTTGATAAAGGAGGTATGTAACCAGTTTTCAATCGAAAGTTACCGAGACCGTCGTCTTCGTAGATACCTGTCTTGATGAGTTTTTCAAGAGTTGGACCCGGGGTATTGGTCAAAAGTAAGTTCCGAGATGTTTCTTCTGATTTCTTGTGTGAAGAAGCTCTGGTCTCCACCATTAACTTTGAATGAAACAGAAGAAAAGGATGAAGACAACTGAAGAACAATTTGATTCGAGAAAATCGGATGGCGCAACCTTGTCAAGATTATGATAATTTTGAAGATCTGATGAGATGTGGGTGAAGGAAACTGTGCCCTGGATGTATGGGATAGATCGCCCAAAAGATAGCGAACACAAGTTCTCAACACTTAGTTTGTTTTTGAAGATTGATTGATTGAAGATTGATAGTTATGACAAGGTTTTGACATGAGATAAAAAGGATTCAAATTGATCAAATAGAAGACTAGATCAGACTCAAAAGATCAAACTCAGAAAATCGTAGAATGCTCAATAGCTACTGCTCTGTTCCTAACACAATGATATTTTTGACAGATTCTGGAACTAGGCTGGAAACATTGGATATCTTGTAATTTGACAATTTCTGACAACTTTCTCAAATTTTTCCAAACGACACTCTGCAGACTCGTACGACAGTTGGGTAGAAATGAAATGACAGTTGTGAAACTCGTACGATAGTTGGGTAGACATGAAACGACAGTTGACAAAACTCGTACGATAGTTGCTAACAATTTTTGGCTTCTTGAATTTTGCTGGTTTGAAAACTCGTATGACACTGGGTTCTTAATCATACGACATATGGGCTTTACTGAAATGACATTTGACAAAAAGCCATATGACTTTTGACTTCTTGAAATGACTTTTGACTCCAGAAAGAACTTTACGTCAATTTTTGCAAAATTTAAGGTTTTCAGTTTTGGATTGTTTGCAAATTGTACTGTCCAAATTTTGAAGGTTATACCAGATTTGATCATTTTTAATAGCCAAGTAGATAAACAAGCACGCAGAATAGCAAGCAAGTGATTCCAAGCACGTCTGAAAACAATGAACAAGGGCAAAAGCAACCTTGCGCATGAACAATCAAGTGACCAAATTGTGCTAATCCCTGAGAGTACTAATTGTGTATGTTCTGAAAAGTTTTGCAATAACGCACATATACCTGAAAGTGAAAAATTGGCCTCTCTAGGGTTTTTAGTAATGGTTTGACTCTGCAACTTTTATGATTCAAAGGGGTGAACTCCAATCCCGGCGCACCAGGGTTTTGACACAGTCTGAGAACTTAATCTTCAAGAGCTGCTAGGGAGATCTGACAACCCAACAATGAACCATACCCATGGAGATTTCTTCCACAAGGACATTTATATAGCGGCTGTCACTACCACGGTGAAAATGGCTATGACCGCTTGAGGTTTCGCCAACGCAGTTTGCCCTGTGAAGGGATTGTCCGCTACGGTTAACCCTCTCTAAAGATGACTCACAATAGTATACCACAAGGGGCCTTGGCTCTAGATTCAAGGTTTTGACACCTCTTCACTTTTAACCCAAACAAAGCAAGCAGATTAATCCGACACGCTAAGACGTAGTTTTGTTCCACCAAGGTCTGTGATATCAACTCCACGTGATCTATCAACCTCTCCGAGGAGAGAATGTATCAATCAATAAGAGAAGATGCACTGACCAATTTTGATTCACCAAAGCTCGTGATATCAACCCCACGTGATCTATCAACCTCTCTGGAGAGAGAATGTGTCGATCAATAAGAGAAGACGCACTAACCAAGTTGAATGTGAAACGCACTAAGTATCCTCCCTACCTACAAGGATTCTGTCATCAAGAAAGATTTCGCTAGGAATCCAATCTCTCAAGAATCACAAATAGTGTTCATAGGGCCTAATTACTATGTGAGCACAGATGTATGTTCCGAAAGTAAATCTACCAAAAGCATCCAAAAAGTAGAAAGAGGAACACTTAACACTTAAAGCGAATATGAGATGAGTCCACAAGGTGGAACACTTAACACCTCACACAAGCTAAAAATGAGTCCCCAACTTAGAAAACAAGTGAGTTCCTAAAAGCACAAAAGGGTTGCCAAGTGGAACATTTAATGCTTCTGTCCTGTTGACCCCTCCCCTTTATGGCGCTGAGATTGCAACCACGGGGCAGAAATAAGGGGCCGGTGGATTAGCGAGTCCAATAACCCAAGATAGCAATCAAGATCAATCACAAGTATCCTAAGACTACTTAATGAATCCTTAAGGGATCACAACCTAGTATCAAATTATGCAAGTGTGTAGAATAAAAGCATGAGAAGACGCACACAAGCTAGACACATAAGAGATTTATTTTAAGCCCAAATCAAAATGTTATTAGATGAAGGAGAATACCTGGTGATCCTCACAACGCGCTTAGTAGATTTTACCTGATTTTTAGCAATTCTTGCACTTTTCCCAATCAAAACTAGTAGAGAGCAATCAAAAATAGAGAATTTCAATTGTCAAAATTAGCAGTTAGCCGAAATATAAAAATCAAATCTGATACTCTGCTCTGAAAAATGAAACGACAGTCAAAAACTGGTACGGAAACTCATACGACAGTGGGTGTTCTCTCAGACGACAGTCCAGAAACTCATACGACACTGGGTATGCTATCATACGATAGATTATCCCTCAAATGGAAGTGGGTATGAAATGAAATGAGTCATGATCCGATAGACTATCGTACGATAGTGGGTAGAGTATCATACGATAGTGGGTATGCTCCCATATGACATTTGTCAGAAACTCGTACGACAGATGTACGGACAAAATTAAAAAATTGCAGTTTTGCACAGATCCCGAGGATAAAAAGATAGAAATTGAAAGAATTGAATTGGAAACCCATTTCAGGGCCCCACGGTGGGCGCCATAAATGTGTGTGTGAAAATTGTACCTGATCTGTAGACACAACACTCAGTAAAACATTAGAGGTTAGCTATAATCAAAATCGTGCAAAATTGAAAGCTATCTAACCAAGTGATTTACTGCCTTCTAATAGGTGCGAGATTAATGTTCTCAGATTGTAATCGAGATCAGTGACCTAGATGACACCTAAATGAAGGATTTGAATGCAATTGATCTAGATATGAGATTGAATGCAATTATTCTATTTTTTTGGATATTTTCTATGTAATAAAGAATGAAAACTGATATGATACTATCTATATGAAAAACTGATATGCTATGCTAATCTAACAATGATATGAAATATGAATGCAAAAATAAGATTGATCTCACAAAGATGTCGATTCGCAAGAGCTTTGATTCTTCAATTCCAATTCTCCAGCGTGATTGTGCAAAAATATGAGATGATTTGTGAAGAGCTGAAGCCTTTAATTTATAGAAATCTAGGGCTTTGGAGGTGCATGGATAAAAGCCATAAATCACTCAAATAAACTCAGCTTGATTTTTGAGTTATCTGATCATGAAAGATAGTTAATTCTCAAAATCATGCAAAAACATGCAAAAACAGCTTTTTAACTCAAATTAGAGTTTAGATCAGCTTTTTGAACTCCAAAAGGATGTTGAGTTTCAAAAAGTCAATAACTTGCATTGATTTTCTGATTTGGAGTTTAACTATTTCTTTTGAATATGCATAATAATTAAGAATTAAATAAATAAATAAAGTGATTTATCCTCAACTCAACTGATTTTTGAAATAAAATAATTAATTTATGGGTTAATTAACTATTTTACCAAACTTTTATTAAAAATTATATTATTAAATAATGACAACATGCTTTAATTAATTAAATAAGAATTTAATCAATTAAAGATAGGAATTTTGATTTATTTTCAAAATTAAATAATACAATTAATAATAGATAGAATTAAATTTAATTACACAATTAAGTGGCAAATATTAAATCTAATTAATTAAATATGAAAATATTCAATTAATCAAACTTAGGATAAATGTGATTTATCGCCAAATAATCATTAAATTAAAGATAATTAAGATGATTAGGAATATTACTAGGAATATTCCCCGATGCAGAATCAATTATGATTCGATGATGTTTAGATGTGCCTTAGGTTAGGACTTTGATGTCGATTTCGTTCGAATTGTCAATGTAGGAGATTAATGAACTTATAGCCCATTTTTGGGGTATTACACTTGCTTCAAACCATATAAAGCTTTATGTAATCTACATACCATATCTTTCTTGTCTGGATCAACGAACCCTTCTGGTTGTTCTATGTAGACTTCTTCAAGTATCCCATTCAAAAATGCTGACTTAACATCCATTTGATAAACTTTGAACTTTTTGTGTGCAGCATATGCAAGTAACATTCTGACTCCTAATCTAGAAACAAGTGAAAAATTTTCACCATAATCAATTCCTTCCTCCTATGCATATCCCTTACATACTAATCTAGCTTTATTCCTTGTTACCTCTCCATTTTCATTCAGCTTGTTTCTGAATATCCACTTAGTGTCGATCACATTCTTATCTTTAGGTCTGGATACTAAAGTCTAGGTTTTTTTCTTCTCTATCTGTTCTATTTCCTCTTTCATTGCATTAACCCATTCATCATTTTCTAATGCAACTTTTACATTCTTCGGTTCATATTCACAAACTAGACATGTACCTTGTCTTGTCTTACTCCTTATTTGCATGCCAACTTATCTATCTCCAATGATTTGTGTCTCAGGATGATGTCTTCTGACAAATCTTTCTAGTAATTGATCTCTTCTTTCTTGTTCATCCTATGGAGGTTCATTTTCTTGCTCGGTAGGTCCTTCTTGATCGTCAGTTTCTCTTTCTTGCTCGTCGGTTTCTCTTTCTTGTTCCTCGGTATTGTTTTCCTGTTGATAGGTTGTCATAGTTTGCAGCTTTGGTAGATACTCTAGTTGTTCACTGTAAGTGAATCTACTATAGTCTTTTGGTTCCTTTCTACTTTCCTCTGCATTCTTATCATCAAACTCATCAACTCAAACATTAGTACTTTCAATCATTTTCTTAGTAACTCTATTCAGACACTTGTATGCTTTTCTTTTACTGGAATATCCTAGAAATATCCCTTCATCACCTTTTGAGTCAAACTTCCAATTTCTCTTATCTTTCAGAATAAAACATTTTCTTTCAAAAATCCTGAAATAACTTATAGTGGGTTTGTGTCCAAACCTTAACTCATAGGGTGTCTTGTTAGTGTCCTTCTTCAGCTGTACTCAGTTCAGAACATAAATAGCTATGCTGACAGCTTCTCTCCAGTATGTCTGAGCAACATTCTTTTCTATCATTAATGTCCTTGCATAGTCAACAATTGACCTATTCCTCCTTTCAGCAATGCCATTTTGCTGAGGTGTCCTCAGTGCAGAGACCTATCTTTTAATACCATGCTCATTACAAAATTTAGTAAATTCATCAGAGATAAATTCACCTCCTTTATCAGATCTTAAGCATTTCAATTCTTTACCAGTCTCTTTTTCTACTTTTGCTTTATACCACTTGAACAACTTGAATGCCTCAGATTTTTCTTTCAAGAACATGATAGTCATCAACCTAGTATAATCATCAACAAAAAGAATAAAGTATATGTCTCCATAATAACTCTGAGTTCTCATAGGACCACATAGGTTGGTATGAACCAACTTAAGTATTTTCTTTGTTGCATAATCTTTTCTTTTGAAACTAGATTTGGTCATTTTACCTTTTTGACATTCATGACACATAACATGATCAGGCTTTGACAAGTTAGGCAAACCTCTAACTCTTTTCTTTTTATTGATCTTAATCATGTTATCAAAATTCACATGGCATAACCTCTTATGCCACAACCAAGAATCTTCATTTTTCATCATCAAGCAAGAAAACTCATCATTATCAAGATAAAATAGATTACCTTTCATTTGTGCTCTAGTTCCAACTAGTCTTCCTCCATCAAATATTTTTACTTTCTTTCTCTCAAAAGCAACTCGGTGACCTGAATTGTTCAGTTGTGGCACACTTAGAAAATTATAGTTCAGTCCTTCTACCCAATAAGCATTTTCATATTTTATTCTATCATTTATCATCAAGGATCCTTTACCTCTTACCATACAGGGTGTGTCATTACCCATCTTAACAGATCCTCTATTGTATTGCTCAAGATGATCAAATTTATCATCATCACCAGTCACATGATGTGTACAGCCATTGTCTATGATCCATGTATTATTTTTATTAACTTTTGAAATCAATGTTGTTTCTACATGTTTTTCTTCTTCCTCGGAATCATTTTTCATACCAACAAATACTACTTCTACATCATCATCTGAATCAAAATCTGATTCATTTTCTTCTGCTATGTAACATATATTTTTTCCTTTTTCATTATTGTCTCGGTTGTCTATGTTGTTGTGTTGGTAGCTCATGTTGTTTCTTCTCCCATAGCTTCCTTCATATTGGTATTTGGTTCTATCATCATCTTTCTTGTGTGGATATCTAGCAAAAATGTGACCAACTTCCTTACAATTAAAGCATGCTAAAGGTAATTTGCCTCTATATCTACCTTTTCCTTTAGGCAACCTCCTGGTCATAATAGCTTCAAGTTCATCAAGCTCATCATCAATATTGCTATCACTATCATCCTTATTATTTATGCTACTAGACTTACCAATCTTCATAGAAGTCATAAAAGTAGATTAAACATTTGGTACAACACTATTATCATAATTGTTCAGTTCAAATATTGTAAGCTTTCCAATTAGATTATCAAGAGTGAGTGTGATGTTAGGTTCTGACCTATTTTCATGAATTGCAGATATTCTGATGGCATAGATAGGCAATAAAGTCCTTAGAATTTTTCTTACCACAATGTCTTCATCAATGACTCCATCAAATTCTCTAATAGCATGAACTACCTCTTTTATTATGTTTGTGTACTACATAATGTTTTCACCTTCTTTCATCTTCATGTCATCGAGTCTTCCTCTTAAGCTTTTAGCTCTTTCTCTCTTGACATTCGCATCACCACTATAAACTTGAGCAAGTTTATCCCACATCTGCTTAGCAGTAGTACAGTCCTTGATATCTTCAAATTCAGCATCTGTATAGGCATTAGCAATCTCCATCATAGTAACATTATGTTCATTCATGTCTCTTAGTTGATCAAGGGTCAAGGGACCAGTGGGTGATGCAAGGTATCCATTCTCCATTAGTGTGAGGGCATAATTCCCAATACTAGATACATGCAGCTTCATTCGACTTTTCCATATTGCGAAGTTATCCTTGTTTAGCTTTGGCACTTCCCTCTTAAATATTTTGAGATCTTTGTGCTAAAGTCCTTAAAAATCTGTTCCAAGCAACCAATGCTCTGATACCAATTGTTATAATAACTAAGAGGGGGGTGAATCAGTTATCCAGAGTCCCAAATCAAAATGTATAATCCAAAAATAATTTACTTAATTTCTGCAGCTCGGTAACATAAAATACTATAATGTCTGTGCTTTTATCGATTACTAGTCAATAACATATAATGATTACCAATAAAATCCAATATGCAATATGTAAAGTATGACAATCAAACAAACACCACAATGAACACATAACACAAGAGATTTAACGTGGAAACCCTATGAAGGGAAAAACCACCTGGGACTGGCAACCCAAAAATTGTTCACTCTTTTGAAGTGAGGTCGATGAAGACCCAACCCTATTAAAGGTTACAAACACACTGTGAGGTGTGACTGACCTTGTTAGAGGATTTTACACCAATAGTTATCATCCAACCAACATTCACTATGGGGTTGATAGGATAACATATGTACATTCTATGAATGATATTACAAGACTTTCAAGTCCACTCGGTTAAGAGATTTGTCTGTATACAATGGTTAAACTATAACAGTAGGTGATCTAATTACAATACAACTTCAATTGTAGATGTTCAAATCTATATTATACTCATTCAAATCCTTTGATCAATATATCAATCCTGTTTCAACAATAATCAATGACTTACTATCTCTTGGTAATAGATTTCTGACACTCGATAAAATCTACAGTTTGATTCTCCTCAACCAGTCTGATCAAGCATGCATGAAGCTTGTTCACATGATAATTCTATAGTCTCCTTGTTTTGGCATAAGTTTCATAATGAAGCCCTAGTCTCTTAAATAGACATGTAAACCATTTTCTTCTCCTCCATTAGATTTTGTTGCTTATTCTCCTTTGTCCATTTTGCCACTTAAACCTTCCTCGGCTGATGTTTCAATAACACATTTTGATTCCATCCTTTAGATCTTCCTTGAATTTTGTTAGTTGTAGATCGTCATAACAAACTTTATCTCCATGCTCGTGATCATACACTTTACAGCTCATTAATCCTTATCGGCTAAACTTATCATTTAGTTCCTTTCTCTTTCTCGGTTAACAAAGAAATGTATCGGTGAACACAAGCTCAATTTATATTGTGCTCAGTATACACTACATTGCTTGGTGTATACTATGATGCTTCTTCAACCAACCACACTGCCTTGTGTCTTTCAGCTCTTTTCCTCATCATAGATGAATGCAACATAATCAAGTCAATAATATAAGGTCATAGACTCATCAACAAGTTACCCAATGTATTCCTTATCCTCATTTGTCATATACATCTTTGTCATGTAGATATTTCTATTCTTCATCTCTTTTACTCCTTTTCTACAGATGTTTAGGTATTGTAAATTACAAGATAAGTGTTGTCAAACTAGTTGACATCAATGACAACATATTACTGATTTAATCATCTTACATATCTAATCAGCAACTCAATGATCTCTAATCACTGATCTTCAATTAGGTTCTAAATTAGTTTTAGTTCATCAAATGTGATACTTCACCTTACACCATCCTCAACCTAATCTCTTGTTATATATCACCTACAAAAAACAAAAACATAATTTAAGTCATCCTAATTATATGTAATGCGTACAACAAGGACAATAGGTCCAAAAGTTTTTTCCAATGCAACACGAAAGGGGAAAAATGTAAAGCCTCACACCATGTCAACACACCTTCCTAACACAACTAAAATATAGTCTTCAAATATTCACGCTACCTTACAAAACCAAACTACTCAATTCACCTCCAAAAGATAGAACAAGTAATGAAAACCAACAAAAAATTCTTAAAGCATTATGTGAACCTCCAAGACACCTATGAATACACACACTAGCATCAACAAACACTATTAAAAATATATTCAATAACTACAACACTAATACTTTAGAAGGTGGAGGAATTAAAATCATTCCATCAAATAGTTACATTATCACTCTATGAATCAATACTAATACCATCACCAAGTCAACTGCATAATGAATACAAAATTGAAACCTAAGATCTAATATTCTTTTTGTATCCAACAACAACATATAATAACCACAAGAAAAGATAAATCAATGCGGAACAACACAGACCAAGTTATTAAAACTTTTTTTTCATACCATCCACTAGAATAGTCATACTTATCCAAATTCTAATGAAAATTTATAAATACTACTTCAATTCTCTAGAATATACATGAGTCATATAGATATTTTGTCATGCCCTGCTAAAGAACCCTCAAGAAAAAAGATACATTATATACACAACAAAGTTTTTTAACAACAATACACCCTTAACAAAAAAATCATGAGTATCCTAACATAATATACATCATCATAATGAACATGAACATTCGTCAGACTATATCATTTACTCTATCAACATAACATCACTAAAGTGGTCAAAGCAAAAGATGATACATTCCCAAGGGTCTGATGGCCACAAAGTAATGACCATATAAGATGATTCCACCAGAGTGCTAAAAAAAAATCAAGAGTATCACAACTTGTCTTAGGTCCCTAAAAAATTATTAGTAAATGACTAGGTTCACTCTAGGGATTCTTAAGGCAAGATTTGTTTTCAATAAAACCAATTGACAATCCTAGTAAAAAAGGGGAAATTATGAATGTGAATACATTAAAATGATCAAGAGGATAATGGGTATCCAAAACATAAACCCATCTTTCCAGAGACCAAGAAAAACTCTAAACCATTGTGAATGCACATAAGTGTAGGCATGATTGCACAGTAACAAAGAGTATTTGCATAGAAATTAGAAATATTTGCATAGGAATTAGTGGACATATTTGCAAGTGCAGTAGACATATATATCATTCTACAAATAAATGTTCCATATATTTTGGTAAATGTAAATGATATTTTGATATATGCATAGGAATAGACCCAAGGTTAGGAACTTATAGTTTTAAGGCTCTAGATCAGTTGTCTAAACCAATAAAGGTCATTTATCATTCTATAAGGTATATGGGAATGTTCAAGGAGTTCATATAAAAATTACACAAAGGCAATCATCATGATTAAATCATTTAAGGCATGTAATCTAAGCTATACAACATAGAGATAAACCAAGATAAAATAATACATATTACATCCAACTAGATTCATCAAGTCTTGAAAGATAAGTACATACAATCATCAACATCATAGTAATCTAACTACTACACCACATATACATAATATTTTCTATTCAAATAAACTTTACAATCCAATGTACTGATGAGTAGTATACAATTGTCAGAAGATGGCATAAAGATATAAAGAAAGGTGCAATATGAGGATATATCCATAAAGAAGTCACAAATCCAAAAGGTGTACAAGTAATATCTAGGACTACTTGATACTTATACACTGATCCCCAATGGCAATTGGTCATACCACCTAAATGCAAGGAACCCTCAAGCCCTCTCCCATCGTGCTCATAGAGACAACCATGTGGCCCATACACACAAGAAAGGTTCATAGATGGGGTATACACACATGAATTCTACAACACCACACAATCTACAAGAGATATGATCACACAAAATCCAAGATATAACACACAGTCACCTAGGTGTAACAAAAGTAAGGTCATGGTATCTCTAGACACCTAAAAATCCACTTGTAAATTAAAAATATTTTAATTAATAAAAGTCTTGATGATATCATCATTATTTAATTATTTATTTATTTATTTATTTACTATTGCTAGTATCCTCCTTTATTTTAATTAAATCTATTTAATTAAAGAACCTCTCCCAAAACCATTTAAATCCAATTTAAATGTTTATCCCTCTTATTTATTAAATCAATTTAATAAATATTACTCAACCAAACTCCATTTAAATAAATTAAATATTTATTTTTTAACCCTAAATCCTAGATATCTTCTAGACTCTTCTAATCATATCCTCTCATCCCTAATCACTCCATAACTCCACTTAAGGGGTGATTCCTAACCCTCTTAGCCTTACCCTCTCCCTCTGATTTTGAGTCAAACACCATCATTAATGAGCCTTACACACTCATTAATGACCCCTTACACCTTCATTAATGGCTCTTACAGCCTCTTAATGAAGGCCCATCTCTCTTCTTTCACCCTTGTCTCCTATCACACTTCCCTAGTGTTTTTCACACATGTGTGAGCAACTCTTGATCCATTTAACCATTGATGGCTATCATTATCCCTTTGACCCTAGGTTCTAACCCTTGCTCCTAAACCCTAACCCTTGATCCTAAACCCTAACCACCCTTCCTAACCCAAGCCTCTCCTCAAATTCTATAAATAGCCCTCACTCCATGAGAAAATCACCAATTCTCTCTTTATTTCAATAGCATAGTTATAATGTTAAATTACATCTAGATCATCATAGCATATTTAGCATTGTTAGATTTCATTCATCTTTCATGCTTTGTAAATCATCCTAGCTTAGATAAATTGGATTAACCTAGTTTATTTCAAGCTTTTCTAATCATTTGAATTCCATATCACACCTATATTTTAGTTAAAATCAAACTTACATTGCATTCATACGCTAAAATCTGCATTTCATCACTTGCACCCTTGGAACCCTAGGGGCAAAATAGGTTCCCTATACCTAGTTTTGTGCCAAATTTGGGGTCTCTATGGATTTCATTTGATCCTCATCCACCCTAATCTGCATTGAGGACATGCTTTTTCTATTTCAAGAGCACACCATGACCTCAAATTGGTATTTCCCTGTTCGGTATAGAAACAAAGTGCTGAGAAAACTCTCGCTTCATCCCCTCTAGCTTGGGCAATGTGTATTGATGGTAGTCTAATGTAGGTGACTATCCCTACTATTTAGGCATGGTCAAATAGGATCCTAAGTGAGTCACACACATACAAATTTATTGAGAGGAATCCATGGACATTGCTAGACACCTATTAAATTAGAGGCTTCCTGATCTACCCCCCAAAGGCTTTCTAATCTTTGTGCAAGGAGAATAGTAATCTCCCCAAGACACTCATCAGATTGTGTCATTATTGAGTGTTGAGAATTGGATAATATGAGATGATGACTAGAGACATTGTGTGCTTAGTGGTGGCCATATTTTGATTAGCTCTTGGATGTGTGCCTAAGTCAATGAGAAAAGGTTTTTTAGTCAAGCCAAAAATCCTTAGGATAAGATTGCTTGTGTGTATTTTCAAACTTGTAGAATCAGTGAAAACATCTATTGAACACACACAAACAAAGAGTTCTACACACAAATCCTTTTCCATGTTAGTCCAATCCTCTATTCCAAAAATCCCCCAAATATTGTCATCCTAGTCTTGTGATCATGGTCTTCCTGTCATCCTATTGTTCCCCTTTCCTTTCCTCTATCCTAAGCTAGTAGAGTCATCTTGGTCACCCCTCATACCCTTTCCATCTTCTTCTAGAGTCATTCTTTCCTCCCATCATGAGCTTAATCCAAATCCAATTCTAAGATTATTGTGCATCCTAATGTGATCCTCAGTCTCCTAATCTATCTATATCCTTCATCCCCATCCAACTCATCTGCAAGTCAGCGTGTCTCAAATATATTATGATGAGTTTGGTTGTCACATATTTCTCCCACTCTATCCTATTCCAATGATGATGATAGTCTTGTTGATCATGATGAGTACATTGAAAACCTTAGCAAGCTTGCTCCAAACATCCCTCAAAATCCAATCATTCCTCCAAACTACCCCATCATTTCTCCATACATATCCACTAGTAGTCTTTATCATACCTTTGACAAGGGAAGTCCATTATCCATACCTTCTTCCTATAATGTACCTTCATATCCCCTGCATACATCCTTCATGCATCTATCTTCTCCCATAGTCATATCCTGAACACCGCATTTTTATAAGGAACCTACTAGATACATCCCTTATCCAAATCCATCATCTCCTTATCCTCCATCATATTTTCAAACCCATGATCCTAGTCTTCCAATCCATCACCATAATCCTCCATCCTATCTCAATCCACCATCCTCCATTACCACAAATCCCCTTCTACAAGAATAATACATCTCTCAATCCATTTCATGTCCCATGTCTCAATCCATCACCCGAACTCCATCAGTTAGTCAATCCAGTTCACAAGTCACCTCCATACCTTCTTATGTGAGCTATCTATCCATTCCATCCTCCACCTCCACTTCTACATAGTCATCCCCTCAACCAAATTCACAATCCACCACCCCACCTTCATGTGTGGACTATCCTAGCTCCCCACCATCTACACATTCTAATCCTTCACCCCAACCTCCATCACGAAAGTCTCCAAGGAGTTTCACAAGGAAGCTGATGACAAATCACTCTCCTAAAGTTAATGAGTCATGTGATCTCACTCCCTCATGTGAAGCCATCAGTGATGATACCCATCCATCTCCTACATCCATCATCATTTCCCCATCACCCATACCTATTATCCTTCTTCCATCTACCCCACTTATTGATCCTCTTCCATCTCCTAGCATCATTGATTCCTTTCCATCTGGTGACTCCATCAAATCCCCATCAAATCTCCTTCTCCTAGAATTATCCAAACTATATCCAATGAACCTCATGAGTTCACCCTTCTTCCCCCCATCGTAATTGCAGAATCTCTCATCCTTTCATCCATATCATCTGAAGAGTCCATCCATAAATCCCTCATCACTCTATCCACACCAATCCTATCAAGTCAAGATCATGTCCAAAAGTATGTTTAAGTATCCATCGACCTAAATCAAGATTGTATCCCTTCACTTCCTCTATTGCATAATCCATTTCTTCCATCACCCCCATTCAAGATCTTCCCATCCCAATTTCTCCATCTCAAGATCCATTACCATCTCCCAATCCTAGTCAAGATCCCATCATCCCATCCTCTCCACTTCATGATCCTCTAACATCTATCTCTCTACCATCACTCTATCCCCTTGCTCCACTTACATTTGTCAATGGCATCCCACTCACAATAGAAGAAATCAGTTTCATATCTTCCACCATGACACCTAAAATTGGATGTTTATCTTATTCCCCAAGTTAGAAGTATGCTTACTAGGATAAAATGCACAAGAAATGGAATTATCAGGGAAAAGGTTTAGGCACCAATGAAGAAGAAAATATAGAGCCCATTCAGGACAAGAAACATCCACGATCATGTGGTATTGTTCATACATCCAAAGAAACTTCCTCTAGAAAATTTGGTACAGCTCAAGCCAAATTGAAGCATCCTTCTAAAAACACCATTGCTTCTTCTCATCATCCCTCCAAAGCATAAAATTCCATTCCTCCTCCATCATTGCAACCCAAAACAACCTATCACATTCCTCCTTCATCCTCTAAATCCATTTTGGGTCCCCATATCCCAAAATCTACTAGCACATATCCTCCACCTACCAAATCCATTTTGGGCCCTTACACCCCAAAATATCATCCCCCATCTCATCCTACTCAATCCTTCATCCATCAATCCCATCTTCCTAACACCCACCATAAAAATCCCATTCCATATATTCCTAATCAGGAACAATAAAGGTACATTCCCACATCTCCTATCTTCCAATCTCCCTCCAACTCTCCATACATATCTCCTCCATCCTATACACCTCTTCATATTCTTTCCAATGTTCCTCATAGAAATTTGGATGCTATATCTAAGATGCATAAAGGTAACTATCCACATAGATCCAAATATTTCCATGTCCACTCTAAAAGACATGCTCAAACAAAGAAAAATCCAATCAAGAAATTCAATATATCCCAAAGGCCACAAAGGCCCACAAAAGTAAAAGAAAAAACTATGTGGATCCAAGAGAAAAAATATGCAATGCATCTAAAAGAGACATCCATAATGGCATCCAAAATTGCAAATCCAACAGCTACTCATTCCTCTTCTCCATCTCCTAAATCTATTTGATGGAATATGGATGAAGTGACTGAGAGGGGGGGTTGAATCAGTCAACCATAAAACCTTGATAATTATTTCTTTCCAGATCCCTTAGGATATCTTAATGAATATTATTTGTTTAACACTCGGTAAATAGATTGCAGTAACTTGATAGATGCAGAAAGTATTAGTAAAATTATCTTTTAGATATTCATCACCACTTTTATATGATTAAGATAACCATTAAGAACACAAGAGACATAGAATTTAATGTGGAAACCCAATATGGGAAAAACCACCAATGTATCTAGATACTGATTTTCACTTTTCTGAAGTGATGCCCGGTTAGAAGCCAACCCGGTAAAAGGTTACAAAACACACTGTTAGGTGTGACCTTGTTAGAGGATTTAATCACCTTGCTAGGAGTGGCCTGGTAAGAGGTCTTGAGAACAATTCAATGGAATTGTCACCTTGTTAGAGGATTTACAATATGGTTGTTAAACCAACTCAATTAAGAGATTTAGAATTCACTATTACAATGATAAAAAGGTAACAATGAAAATGACCTGTATAATAATGCAACTGCCTTGCTAATTACAGATCTCTGTTCTGCATAAGTGTGATCCTTCTTGATTGAATATATCTCTGCTGCTCCTCAAGGATATCTGATCATCCTTCACAATTTCACACACACCTTTCCTATCTTTCTTCTATATATCTTTTGCTATATTTCTTATTTATTTTTTCACATTTGACCTTTTATTTATATGATTTTAGATTTGTCAAATCGACATTACTTAGTATAACAGTTGGCTGAATTAAGCAAACTTTATTTGCAAAGATCCTTCAAGGGCTGACAGTGCTCGGTGACCATAACTTTCTACAATCTTTCGGAGACCAAGGGAACTCGGTAAACACTGATAATCCTTTTTCTTCGATAACTGACTGAACTCGGTAGATGCTAACTTTTCTTTGACAACCGACTAAACTCGGTAAACATTGATTTTCTTTGATAACCGAGTGAACTCAGTACATGCTGATTTTTCTTTGATAACTGAGTGAACTCGGTAAGCACTAATTTTACTGCCAGGCAGACTGACTAAGCTCGGTAGGTACTGATTGTTGCGAACTATGACATTGTGTGACATCAAAGACAATACATAATTCGAGTAGAAATTTTCTTCAGACAATTGTTTCCAACAATCTCCCTCTTTGGCATTGATGGCAACACAATATGTCATAGCATAAGAAATTTTGAAAGAATTAGCTCGATTCAGATTCAAATCTCCCTCTGTCAGCAAACTTCCTTTTTCTTGAAAACTCTTCCTTTGACTATTGAAAATTTCTTGAAGTAATAGCAAAGACATAGCAAACACTCCCTCTTTGACAACACATGCCAAAGACAATTCACATATTACCAGTGTAAACTAATGTACCTCAAGTACTGATTCATATGCAATGATTCCTTGAATATGCTGCATCAACTGGTTGATTTTCAATCATGTTTTGGTTGATGCATCACTAAAACTGTATTTAGTGAGCCTCGGATAGGGGAATGACCCCCAACTTACCTCTTAGATACACAAATGCATCCTTAGGTAATGGTTTGGTGAAAATGTCTGCAATCTACTCTTTTGTATGAATATATTCTAATCTGATTTCCTTGTCCTGCACCAATTCTCTGACAAAGTGATATTTAATAGCAATGTGCTTGGTTTTGGAATGCATTACTGGATTCTTCGAAATGTTTATTGCACTAGTATTGTCACAAAATATAACAACTGGTTCTTTGATTTCAACCTTCATACCTTGTAATAATTGTTTAAACCAAACAATATTTGAACAATTTACTGCAGCAGCAACATATTCTGCTTCAGCTGTGGATTGAGATGTGCAATTTTGCTTTTTGCTGGTCCAGGATACCAGTCTTTTTCCAAGAAAAAATGCTCCACCACTTGTACTTTTTCTATCATCAATGTTCCCTGCCCAATCAGCATCAGTAAACACTTTTAAGTCTAGATTGCCTCCAAATTTATACCACAAACCATATTCTTCAGTTCCTCTTAAGTATCTTAAGATTCTTTTGATTGCCATCATATGATTTTCCTTAGGTTTTGCTGAGAATCTAGCTACTATACCGACTGCTAAGGCAATATCAGGTCTTGTATGTACTACATACTGCAACTTTCCAATCATAGATCAGTATAAGGTCTGATCTACTTCTTTTGAATCATCATCTTTGGTAAGTTTTAGTCCAGTACACATGGGTGTACCAACTAGTTTTGAATCTTCCATACCAAACTTCTTAAGTATTTCCTTAATGTATTTAGATTGAGTAATGTATATACCATTCTTGCTTTGCTGAATTTGAAGACCAAAAAAGAATTTTATTAAACCAAACATAGACATTTCAAATTCTTTGTTTATTTGCTCTGAAAATTCTTTGCACTGATCATCATTCCCTGTAAATATAGTATCATCTACAAATATTTCTGCCAATACAATTTTGTCATCCGGTCCTTCTTTCATATACAGATTGCTATTATCATTGGCTCTTTTGAAATTAATCTGAATCAGATAGTTATGGAGTCTTTCATACCATGCTCTAGGAGCTTGTTTCAAACCATACAATGCTTTGTGTAACTTGTAGACCATGTCCTTTTTATCTAGATCAACAAAACCTTCAGGTTGTTCAATGTAGACTTCTTCATCAAGAATTCCATTGAGAAATGCAGATTTTATATCCATTTGATATACCTTAAATCCTTTATGTGCTGCATAAGCAAGTAGAGTTCTTACACCTTCTAATCTTGCAACAGGAGCAAAAGTTTCACCATAATCTATACCTTCTTCTTGAGAATAACTTTTACATACCAATCTAGCTTTGTTTCTAGATACTTGACCATCTTCATTCAGCTTATTCCTGAATACCCATTTTGTTCCAATTACATTCTTATCTTTAGGTCTAGGTACAAGAGTCCATGTTTTGTTCTTTTGTATTTTTTCTAATTCTTCATTCATTGCTTCAATCCAACTTTCATTTTTCAATGCATCTTTGATATTTCTAGGTTCAAAATCAATAAGCAGACATGTACCTTTTAGCTTGCTTCTTGTCATAGTACCATCTGATTTGTTTCCAATAATTTGATCTGGTGTATGATGCCTTCTGACATATTTGGCTAGTATAGGTTCCTTGCTTTTTGAATGTGTCATGTTGTTGTCTTCTAGGATCTCTTCTTCAGGTTGCTCAGGCTCGGTAGATATTTGCTCAGTAACTTCAGGCTGAGACTCAGTTTGAATTTCTTCCTGTGACTCGGTTTGAACTTCTTCCTGTGACTCGGTTATTGTGCTAGGCTCGGTAGATATAGTTTCCTCATTGATAGTTGTGTCTGGCAGTGTTTCAGGTTCAATGTAAATGAATCTCCTGTAGTTTTCAGGTTCCCTTTTGCTTTCTTCTTCAGTCTTTTCTGCAAACTCATTAAATTTTACATGTATACTTTCTATGACTTTGTGAGTAGACAAGTTCAGACATTTGTATGCCTTGCTTTTGCTAGAATATCCTAGGAATATTCCTTCATCACTTTTCACATCAAATTTATTTCTTCTGGATTCTTTTAAGATATAACACTTGCTACCAAATACTTTCATGTAACTTACATTGGGTTTATAGCCATACCATAATTCATAAGGAGTTTTGAATGTGTCTTTCTTCAATTGTACTCGGTTCAAGGTATGAACTGCAGTGCTAATAGCTTCCTTCCAGTACTTTATGGTGATGTTCTGTTCTATCATTATAGTCCTTGCACAATCCATAATAGATCTATTTCTTCTTTCTGCTATTCCATTCTACTCAGGAGTTCTAGGAGCTGATACCTATTTTTTGATTCCTCTTTCAATGCAAAAGTTGTTAAAATCATGGGAGATGAATTCACCACCTCTGTCTGATCTTAAGCATTTCAATCTTTTCCCTATTTCCTTTTCTACTCTTGCCAAGTACCATTTGAATTTTTCAAATGCTTCTGACTTTTCTCTTAAATACATAACAGTCATCATTCTAGAATAATCATCAACGAAAAGAATAAAGAATTTATCTCCAGTATAGCTTTCTATTCCAATAGGTCCACATAAATCAGTATGCACAATTTCCAAAATCTCTTTAGACTGATAGTTCTTACTTTTAAAACTAGTCTTACTCATTTTGCCAATCTGACAATTCTTACATAGACCAGTATCAGGTTTCTTCAAAGTAGGAATGCCTCTTACCTTCTTGAATTTGCTTATTTTCATCATGTTATCAAAATTTACATGACATAACCTTTTGTGCCATAGCCAACTTTCTTCAATTTGAGCAATAAAGCATGAATATTCACTGAGATCAAGATAAAATAAGTTACCTTTTGTTTGTTTGCCTGATCCAATGAGTTTTCCTTTTTCATCCAGCAGTCTTGCTTGACTATTCATGAATTCAACCTTGAAACCAGTGTTGATTAGCTGTGCTACACTTAGAAGATTATGTTTTAGTCCTTCAACCCAATAAGCATTATCACATATGAGTTCTTTGGTTAATGAGATTCTTCCTTTTCCTTTTCTACAACAAGGTTCATTGTTTCCAAATCTTACATTGCCACTATCACAGTCTTCTAGGTATTCAAATTTTGTCTTGTCACCAGTCATGTGGTGTGAACATCCACTATCTATTATCCATATATCATCTTTGCTTATATGAGAAATAAGTGCCATCTTATCTTCATCATCATCAGATTCATCTTTTATAGCAATAAAGATAATTTCTTCTTCACTATCATCAGAATCTTTAGCCATAAAACATGTTTTCTTACCTTTGTCCTTGAATGATTTGAAATTCTTTTTGCCATAGTACTTGTGACCTCTCTTCTCTTCCTTGACTTGCTTGTTTGGGCACCTAGCTGCAATATGTCCAATTTCTTCACATGAAAAATAGATTAAAGGAGTTTTACCTTTATATTTACCTTTCCCTTTAGAGTACTTCTTTGCAAGTAATGCTTCTACAATTTCAAGATCACTATCAGAACTTTCTTCTGATACTTCTTCACTTTCTGACTGAACTTCTTTTATTTTCTTGTTTTTCCTTAGTGAAACCTTGGCTTCAAATGCTGACTCAATATTTTTGGAATTTGGAACATAGTTGTCATAGTTGTCTAATTCAAAGGCTGTCAATCCTCCAACTAAAGCATCCAAAGTTATATTGTGGTTTGTTTCACATCTTCTTTCTTGAATAGCTGATACTCTTATTGCATAGATAGGGAGTAATGTTCTAAGTACCTTGCTTATAACAGTTTCATCAGAGATTGTTCCTCCAGAAGCTCTAATTGCACTAACACTTGCTTTGATCCTTTCAACATATTTTGCAATGTTTTCATCTTCTTTCATATTCATCTTGTCAAACTGTCCTCTTAGGCTTTCTGCTTTGGCTCTTTTCACATTTGCATCACCACCATATATTTTCTTCAGATTGATCCACATTTCATATGCAGTAGTGCATTCTTTAATTTCATCAAATTCTTCATAGCTGAGAGCTGATGCAATGTCTATCATCATGGTGTTATGATTCTTTTTCTCTGCAATGTCTTCAACAGTTAATGCGCCAGTAGGAACTGTGTATTCTTCATCAATGTATTTGCATCCTAAATCACCAATAGAAGCCAGATGAAGTCTCATGAGACCTTGCCATGCTGAAAAGTTATCTCTGTTGAGCTTTGGAATTTCCCTCTTGTAAGACATCCTGATCTTTAGCTTAGGTCCTTGAAACCCTTCCTGTAAGCACCAAAAGCTCTAATACCAATTGATGGAATATGGATGAAGTGACTGAGAGCGGGGGGGGTGAATCAGTCAACCATAAAACCTTGATAATTATTTCTTTCCAGATCCCTTAGGATATCTTAATGAATATTATTTGTTTAACACTCGGTAAATAGATTGCAGTAACTTGATAGATGCAGAAAGTATTAGTAAAATTATCTTTTAGATATTCATCACCACTTGTATATGATTAAGATAACCATTAAGAACACAAGAGACATAGAATTTAATGTGGAAACCCAATATGGGAAAAACCACCAATGTATCTAGATACTGATTTTCACTTTTCTGAAGTGATGCCCAGTTAGAAGCCAACTCGGTAAAAGGTTACAAAACACACTGTTAGGTGTGACCTTGTTAGAGGATTTAATCACCCTGCTAGGAGTGGCCTGGTAAGAGGTCTTGAGAACAATTCAATGGAATTGTCACCTTGTTAGAGGATTTACAATATGGTTGTTAAACCAACTCGGTTAAGAGATTTAGAATTCACTGTTACAATGATAAAAAGGTAACAATGAAAATGACCTGTATAAAAATGCAACTGCCTTGCTAATTACAGATCTCTGTTCTGCATAAGTGTGATCCTTCCTGATCGAATATATCTCTGCTGCTCCTCAAGGATATCTGATCATCCTTCACAATTTCGCACACACCTTTCCTGTCTTTCTTCTATATATCTTCTGCTATATTTCTTATTTATTTTTTCACATTTGACCTTTTATTTATATGATTTTAGATTTGTCAAATTGACATTACTTAGTATAACAGTCAGCTGAATTAAGCAAACTTTATTTGCAAAGATCCTTCAAGGGCTGACAGTTCTCGGTGACCATAACTTTCTACAATCTTTCGAAGACCGAGGGAACTCGGTAAACACTGATAATCCTTTTTCTTTGATAACCGACTGAACTCGGTAGATGCTAACTTTTCTTTGACAACCGATTGAACTCGGTAA
>BSBK01007013.1:542500-602500 GCA_027943335.1 Chamaecyparis obtusa | reverse complement strand
AAATGAGATTTGTATAGCACTTGTTTTAGCGACAATCTTGAGGTGGTTGGGTTTTGTTTCCTTTGTCTTTATACTTTTTATGATTTCTTGAACATGTTAGATTAGTTTAATGTTTGAGTGTTTCAGCCTTTCAAGACAGGTAACAAGTTCACAATATCCCTAGCTCACATTCTGGCACGCCCAGTGGGACCCACTTCATGGGTTTGTTCAACATATCAGTCATTTTGACATTTTTGGAAGATTTGAAGCTTGAAGGTGGAGGAAACAGTTGGATTTGTTTTCTTGTCTTTAAACACAAATTTCTTCTACTTCTGTCTATTCCGCTTTCTTCTACTTGTAAAAAATTAGCCATTTTCTTCTAAAAATCCCTAGAAAAGAAAAAAAAATTCCCTTCTTCATGCCAAAAATGTAATTTCTGTACAAAATCAACTGTTCACATGTTTTAAACTATTAGAAGATCACATATGGAAAATCTAGGATCACATCCCGCATTCCTGAGCCACATCTGGTGTTTTCAATCACATCAGTTTAAATTCAGGAACACACCCCACATGCTGAGTCGCACCCGAGGACTATTCGATTTCTTGGATCACATTTGGGGTCCCTGTTTTAAATTCAGGATCACATCCAAGATTCTTAGATCACATCTGGGGCATTAGAAAAATCATTTCAGTTTGGTTTAAAATTGAACAAAGAAAAAGAAACTCACACATCTGGTTTAGTGCTTAAAATTAACACCAAACTCATTTTTGGATAAAATCAATCAATCAAACTTAACCAAATCAAGTCACTAATCCTTAAAAGCACAAACACATTTCTAAGGTTTTGGTTAAAAAGAACATCTCTTTTCAATAAACAAATCTAGGGCCTTAGAATGCATTCATGCAAAGTAGAGGATCATTTTGGTGCTTAAAAAGAACCTTAAAATCATGCATTCAAGACAAAAAATCAATCCTAAACATGCACAAATCTATCTCAAAATCTTTGGTCATCATTTTTTTTTGCAAAAATCATTGAATTCCTTCTTTTCCAAATTTCATCAAAGCTAAAATCAGGAACTTGTCTTTTGGAGCTAAAAATCAAAGCAAAGGTCAAAACAAATCTTGAGTGAAAATAAGGAAATGGATCTAAGTCCTAAAGAGTCATTATCAATTTGAAAAACAAACATACACTTGAATGCATTAAACTGAAAGAAAAGCATCTCTATTCCTTCTTCTTTCATTTTCAGTTCACGCGCAAACTCAATCTTGAATGAGCTAAAGTCAAAACAAAGCACTTCAAAGTTCTAAAAAACAACACGCAAACTCAATCTTGAATGCTCAAGAAAAGAACTTGGAATCGCTCAAACGTTTACTTTTTTTGGAGAAAGAACAAATCAAACCTTAGACACTTGTGTCTTCAAAATATTTCAATTCAAAACACACTTAATCAATTTTTGGGAAAAGAACCTTTGCTTAATGTGCATCTAGGAGTTTTTACATTCTCACAAAATCCTTGTTAAAATAAGTAATGTAAAACACTTGAACGCAGACAAGTTCACTTGTTTTACTTTTAGCAAGGCCTGTTCAGGGGAGAAAAGTGCTTCCTCCTCATAGAACGACCTCAAACCGATATCTTCCCTAATTGGTATAGAAATAAAGCACTAAGAAAACTCTCTCTTATATCTTCTCAAGCTCATGCGAGGTGTATTGATGGTAGCCCAGGGTAGGTGAATAATCCCTACTATTTTATCATGGTCAACTAGGCTCTTAAGTAAGTCACATGCATACAAATTGATTGGGGGGACTCCACAAAACAATTACAAACTTGATAAAATAGAGGCTACCCTATCCACATCCGAAGGTATCAAAATCCTTGTGCAAGGACCGATCCAAGGGGTTTACCGGATCACCTCAAGATTACTCATCATTTGTATCCCCTTTTAGGGGGTACCAAGTTGTGGGCAAGGATTTTGATACTCACCTTCCTTAGGTAGATCTACTTGAATTATTTGACAGTCAAAACTCTGTGAAAAACACTTGTTGGAATATACACATTTCAAAGCTTTTTCAGATTCAAAAATCAGTTATCTTGCTTGTATCTCACAAGGTTTCTTTGTCCCTTGCAAAGATTTCTTTTTTGAAAGTCTTTGTTAAAATCTATCCTTTTCCATTAGAAAACATCAAAATTGATCAACAACTTGATACAGAATATTTAGAAAACCTTGCAAAAGAATCCTTCAAAATCAACTACCCAAAGCTTTGTTCCAAATCAATTGCCAAATCTCTCCAAGTTATGTTTGATTTGATCAAACATCCAAAGGCTAAACTTCCCAAATCACAAGCCTATCAAGGGAAGAAAGTTGTAGCGAGAAACCTTAAAAGCCATCAATCTTTTGTACAAGCAACCCAAGCCAAAGAAAATTATCAAGAAAAGCTTGATAACATGGGCTATAATGCCAGAGTCAAATAGTTTGCATATCAATTCCAAGTTAACCATCCCTACATCAATCCTAAAAGAGAGGACTAGCTGGGGTCATCACATATCCACTTTTCCTTTGAAATCCAAGGTCCTATCTTGACAGTGCTTCATCCTAGCTTCATCTTTGTTTCATCCTTAGTTGCATCTTAGAAACATTCTTAGTTGCATTCATCATCATCTTTCTAGTAGCATCATAGTTCATCCTATCTAGGTAGATTTGCATCATCCTTTTAGAAAGAGCATCATTTCACCATCCTTCCCCATCATCTCATCAACAAATCCATAATCCAAATCCCAAATCCTTGATCCAAAATCCAGTATCCATCATCCAAGTCAAATCTCACCAATCCTTGCACCAAATCTAGTGATCCAAATCCACAAGCACTTAGTGTTCAAAACTTTTGAGTTGTTTTTCAAATCCTCATCCTAAATCAAAAATCACCCCCTTTGTGTCAGAGCATTATCTAATGGAAATACAACTTGTCCCTGCACAACTTCATCATCTCGAGCAAGATATTGGATTGCATTGATAAGAATCTAGTTGACCAAAGATCATTAGTCTATCCTTGGTTGACCAAATCCTATCACTGATCCTCCATTAGGAAAAATAATAGCTCATTGTTGACACTTACTAATCTTCCACCAGCACCCCACCAATCATTCACCAAAATCTTGATCCAAATCAAAATATCCCACCAAGCCCCCATCATCACCAAACATCTCACCAATCTTTCAGCATCTTTGGCCATCCTTGATCCAAATCCAAGCACGCTCACCAATCCTTGCATTGCATTTTAATATCCACCATCCTTAGAAATCATTTAGGCTTGCATCCATCATCCTATAGAGTCTTTTAGGGACATCCTGCATCCATCCATCTAGCATCTACATCTTTTAGATCTCCACTCCATGCCTATCATGACAAGATATAAAAAAAAGAAGGAACATGGATCCTTATCAAGTCCATAGCTCATTTGATCTCAACACTTCTTCCAGCGCGATGGTAGCTTATGATCCCCAGATTCAACAAACTAGTAATGCATGGGAAATCCCAATATCCATCTAGCTTCTTTTGTGATAGAGACAATCATGAATCATCCAGAAAATGCACAAGTGATTAATGCACTTACCACTCAAAATCAAAGAAACATGTGGGATAAATTTACACAGTAGGGTAATCCCATTCCACCATATCTCCAACCTCGTATCCCCATCCACAACATTCAAATCCTAGCACAAGTATATACTCCCATCATCTAGCAAATCCCTGAGTCACTTCTCCACATGTCACAAGTAGCTTCACCCATCCCTCCGCTTTTGCAAAGAAGCTTCATAGGTCCTACAACACAAGTAGTGCAATCCACTCCATTTCCCCTCATAGGTGTACCATCATCCTCTATAGCATCTCAATCCACCATCCCTACCCAAGGCTTCTCATAGAACCAAGTGCCACCTCCCACACAAGCATTTGCACCAGCAGTACCACCACCTTCCATGGGCCAAGCAACACCATTTATTCTAGGGGGGATGCAATCATCCTTCCCCTTCACTTCACAAGCCTCTACATCTGCACCATTTATTCCAGGAGGGATGCAATAATCCTTTCCTTTCACTCCACAAGCTTCTACACCCATACCATCGTGTTTAGGAGCAATGCAATCATTCCCCTTTCAGACTTAGCAATCTTCCACATCATCATCACCCTTTTCATGGGGAATGCAATCTTTCTCTTCCACCCCCCAACAAACATCTAACCATGCACAGACCCAACAAGCTACATTCACAACTGGTATTCCCTCCATGGGATTCTAGAACCCACCATTCATGTCCCAAACTCCTGTCACATTCACATTCTTCACATCTTTTGCATCACAACTCCCACCATGAACTAGTTCTCGTAACCGGTTCTCATTGGGGCCTCACTTAAGAAGAAATGCAATGCTTAGGCATACCAACTCACTCTCTACATCCATACCTATAAATCAACAATCTACCTTCTCACAAGCAGCACAACAACAACAATGCTAACCTCCACCAGCTTCATCCTGCACAAGCTATCCATTCACAACACTTAGTTCTTTTCAGCAAGTTCATCCATCTCAGCCGTAGGGTTCATCTCATTTCACAAGTTATATTTCCCAACCACCCTTTGCTTCTAGCTTCCCTACATCCACTCCACCTTTAAGCAATGTAGGAATGCACCTAGCTTATATTGGCCAAGCATAAAGCCAAGTACAACCAGGGCCATCTTATCAACAAGTTGCATCATTCCACAAACCTCCTCCACAACAACAATACTTCCAGTCATAGCAACAAACCCCTTTCATTCCCCAGCAACAGCAAGCTTCCCCTTTCCAATCACAGAAAATCCCCATCATCCCCCAGCAACAACAAGCTTCATCTTATCAGGTGCCACATCAACACCCCATAACCCCATTGCACCGACAAGCAGTCTTGTATCCTCCACTGCAATACATCCCTGCACCTCAACAACAATATCTTCCCTAGATTTCATCATCTCAAAATCCATTTCAATCCACCTATCTTGTTGGGAAATCTCCCCATCCCACTCTGCAATATCCACCTCAAAATAATCCTTATTCAGTAGCACCACTAGATCCATTTCAAATGGGAGTACCTACTCCAGCACCAATCCATTCTAAGTGGGAAGCAATGAAGACCACTCTTATGGAGCTTCAAACTGGTACAAAGAATAAGACCTTCAAGTTTGAAGAGGTATGTCCCTATCCATTTGATCGATCGATCACAATTGTTCCTTTCCCCATAAAATTTGAGATGCCTAAGTTTGATAAATATTGGGGAAAAGGAGACCTAGTGAATCATATCAAACAGTTCTATATGGCATACCAAGAAGTGGCTTACATTGACAATTATGTTTTGCACCTATTCCCCAAAAGCTTGGGAGGAACTGTTGTTGAGTGGTTCTACAAGATACCATGTGGGACCATCACAACTTTTTCTGAGCTCTCTAAAAAGTTTGTTGCTCAATATGCCCACAATGTCGAGAATGAGTTGACCTTGCTAGATCTCTATAACTCCAAATAGAAAGAAGGAGAAAGCCTAGAAAAATACCTGCAACAATGGAAAAACCTCACTACCAGATTATCATACCAACCACCTAAGAAGTATTTGAGTAAAATCTTCATAAATAACCTACATCCCAAACTATCCCATTTCATGAGAATGAACTATATCCAAACATATCAAGATATCAAAAGTAAAGGGATAGATATTGAAAGAGGCCTCCTAGAAGAAGACACAATCTGTTATTTCAAGAATGATTCCCAAAGTAAACCCAACAATGACAAACCTCATTATTGGAATCATAACAAAAACATTGTTATTGATGGAGCCATAGACACCAAGCATGTCCAAATTATTGTGGCCGATCCTACACCAACCCTTGCATATCAACAACCTCAAAATCATCAGCAACCTATGCAACAATACCAACCTCAAAACAATCAGTAGATTTATCAGCAAAAAGCACGTCAAGCCCATCAAAGCATTCTGACTAATCAGGCCAATGCCATCTCTACTAACAATCAAAATGGGCCTCGAGCCCAACCTAATCAGAAGAGAATCTTCACACCCCTCAGTGAAACCCTAGATGTTATCTTTCACCGAATGGCCAAGGCTAAATTTGATCACGTACCCACCAACTCAACAATTTGATGATGCAACTCCCAAACCCAACTAGTACAAGGATCATGAGTATTGTGACTATCATTGTGTCAAAGGACACACTACCCTAAGGTGCATGAAACTCAAGCATTATATCCAAGATCTGATCGACAGAAAAGAGATCCAAGTGGATACATCGGCCCAAATCTCACCTAATGCCAATTTGCAGATTGATCAAAATATGTTCCCGCAATACAATGCGAGAAAGAACCAAACCAATGTTAATCCTCCCAATCAAAACCAAGGCAAAGGCCAAAAAGGAGACTACACTACTGCCCATATCAATTATGACAAGTTTGTTGGATGTATAACCCAAGTCGAGCCCACAGTCAATGTCATCTATGTCGAAGGCGTAGATAGTCAATGTGTTGTTACCACCCATAGAGGCTAGACAACTATTGTTGGTGTCCATCCAAGACCAGCACATAATGCACACAATGCACAATACAACCTCATAGAGCATCTTGGGAATACACCAGCCAAAATCTCCATCCTCAACCTTCTCTGTACGTCACCCCTCCATCAAGAAATCCTCAATTGAGCTCTCAATGAAGGCCATGTACCCACAGACATTAACACTGTCCAATTTGAAAACCTTGTGGGACACCTATCCACATCTTGTGCTTTATCCTTCAAAAAATTTGATATACTAGCTGTTGAGCCTGACCATAATCTCCCCCTTGGCATCACCATCATGGTCAAATATTTTGCCATCAAATGGGTCATGATAGATAATGGCTCAGCCCTAAACTTGTGTACTTTAAAATTCATTCAACAGATAGGGTTCACAAAGGCTGATATTTCACATGAAGTAATAACCATAAAGGCATATGACAACTTGGAGCATACCTCTGAAGGTACTATTCTCTTTCCTATCCAACTAGGCACAATAATGCAAGACACCATTTGCCATGTTGTCGATCTTGACTACCATTCAACATCCTACTCGGTCAACCTTGGATCCATTCCATCAAGGCTATACCATCCACATACCATTAGTGTGTTAAATTTCCATACCAAGGCACTGAGGTTACCATCCATGTAGATCCCCAACCATTCACATACTACCGTGCAATGGAAGCATCATTCCCACATTCCACCCATTGTCCTGAAACTGACATTGGCACTTCTATTGCTAGTTCATCCCGATCCCATCACGATCCAGAGACTATCCTCTCATCCAATCTCTCATCCATCAAGATCAACAACCAAGGTTGTGGTGAATATAGCCTAACTGATTTATTTGCAGTTGGAGCCCTCCCACTTGAGCCACATACACAAGGGCATCCAAATCACCAAAGAAAGCCTGTTGAAGCCACACATGAAATCAAGAAGATGGGGCCCATGACTTTTTTTTCCCATGGAAACATAAGAAGTCAAGAAATGGAACTTGACATCAATAAGTGGTTGTATAGAGATCCTCCACAACCTGACACTCAACTCCTGAGATACTTCAAAGATAAATATCCGCAACCACACAAATATGCCACTGAACAATGGAAATATCAAGGTGGTGGTCTCAGACCACAAGAAGGAAGAAACATAGATCCTATCATAGCATCAAAGAACACACAACATCAAGGTCTTGGCTTTAATACCCCTTGCTTGCATACACAAGAGTCTGATACTGCAACTGGCAGCACCAACATGACTAGCGTTCCCTTCTTAAATAGCCAGGATGACCTTGTAGAGATCGAAGACATCCTCGAAGAGGAAGAAAAGAAATCCTATGATGACATCTTCGACGATGATACCCTCCTGAGCACTTTTGTCCTCCAACAACTCACCATTAACCTCATAGATCTTCCCCTCATTCACCCCGAACTCATAGACTGGGATCAACCAAGCGTCACACATATTGATAACTTCCAAAGAATGGAAGCACTCCTTGAATTCATGGGGGCATCATGCCCATCATTCAATCTAGATTTGGAGTCAACACACATCTGTAAGCTTGACCCAGAAGGATATTTTAGGGAAGAGGCAAGCTTTAGCTGCAAAAGTGATATAGAAAGAAAAACACATGAGTCCTTATGTGAAAACCCTTCTTGGGGACATTCTGATTCCAAAAAAGTAAAAATAAAGAGCATATCTTCTAGTGAAAACTTGGCAATTCAAGCACTAGAAGATGAAGACTTGCCTCTTCCTCCTATTCAGGATTATAGACCTAGGCAGTCACAAATCATCATAGAAGAAACCAAGCTAGTCAACTTGGGTACAAAAGAATGTCCAAGAATCACCTACATTGCAGCATCTTTGATAGAGGGTGAAGAGATGGCTTTCATTGCACTTGTTAGAGAATCAGTTATAAACTTTGCATGGTCATACACACACATGCTAGGGCTTGATCCTAATCTAGTCATCCATCATCTAGCTATGGACCCCAATTCCAAGCTAGTGAAGCAAAAGCTAAGGAAAATGAATCCAAAAGTGGCCTTGTTAGTGAAAGAAGAGCTTGAGAAACTCCTCCAAGTAAAGATTATCAGAGCTATAGATTACTCAGATTGGATCTCCAACATGGTTCCTGTCACAAAGCCTTCAGGTGATATTAGAATTTGTATAGATTTTAGGGACCTGAATAAGGCATGTCCTAAGGATGATTTCCCACTACCCAACATAGACATGATTGTAGACCTTACAAAGGGCCATGAGATGCTATCACTCATAGATGGCTTCTACGGATACAACCAGATTCATATAGCAGAAGAAGATCAACATAAAACAACATTCACCACTCCATGGGGTACCTTCTGCTATAACATGATGCCATTTGGGCTAAAGAATGCAAGAGCCACATATTAGAGAGAAATGAAAGGAATATTCCATGACATGATCCATAAGATCCTAGAAGACTATGTGGATGATATCCTTGCAAAGTCAAAAACACACTCCGAACACCTTGGGATTCTCAAAAGTGTGTTCGATTGCTTACATCATTATGACTTGAAGCTCAATCCAAAGAAATGTGTCTTTGGTGTAACATCTGGGAAGCTTCTAGGATTCATAGTATCATGATGAGGCATAGAGATTGATCCCAAGAAGGTCAAAGCGATAACAAAAATTCCTCCACCAAGAACACTCAAGAAGCTCAAGAGTCTATAAGGAAAGATACAATTAGTATGTAGATTCATCTCCCAACTGGTAGATAAGTGCCAACCTTTCATGCAGCTCTTGCACAAAGACACAAGCTTCAAATGGGATCCCATTTGTCAAGGAAGTTTTGAAAGGCTTAAAGAATATTTGGCCAACTCTCCGATTCTTGTCCCACCAGTTTCAGGATGCCCTCTTATACTCTACATCTCGGCAACCACTACTACAATTGGGGCACTCTTATCACAACATGATAACAACAAAGAGAGAGCCATCTACTATATCAGTTGAACTCTTGTCGGCTATGAGCTTAGCTATTCACCCATGGAGAAAGCATGCCTTGCAGTGTTCTTTTCCACTCAAAAGCTTAGACACTACATGCTCAGCCACATAATCAAGCTCATTTCAAAAGTGGACCCACTCAAATATCTACTATCAAGGACAACTCTCATAGGCCATATGGAAAAATGGGTCATGTTACTCAGCAAGTTTGACATCCAGTACATAGATTGGAAAGCAATCAAAGGGCAAGTAATTGTTGATCAGCTAGCAGAAGCACCATTGGTGGATTCATATCTACTAATCATGGAGTTCCCTGATGAAAACCTATGTATGATCAAATAAAATTTCATGTGGAAGTTATACTTTGATGGTTCCTAAACTTCACATGGATCAGGGGCCGAAATCCTATTCATCACACCTCAAGGTGACTACATTCCAAGGTCATTCAAGTTAGGATTCCTATCTACTAATAACATTGCAGAATATGAGGCACTCATCTTAGGTATCAAAACAACCATTCAGTGGAATATAATAGAATTGCAAGTGTTTGGCAACTCCCAGTTGATTATCAAGCAAGTCCTAGATGAATTCCAAACAAAGGACGACAAGCTGCTACCCTACAAAGAATTGATGGATAGGCTGAAAGAGCATTTCCTAAATCTAAAATTCACACAAATACCAAGGCTTCAAAACAAAGTAGCCGACGCAATGGCAACAATTGGATCTTTATTGGAGATTCCCCATGAATCAACGCAGTATGAATTTTTAGTCGAGTAGCTACACATGCCTGCTTATGCGAATGCCAATTCAGAAATGGTGTGCATCTTGGTTTGTCCCCAGTCCCCATGGTACCACAACATCCATGCATATATAAAGAATGATATCATATCTCCCCATCTCACCAATAACCAATGCCAAAACTTAATTCATAGAGCTTCCCGCTACACTCTTGTAGCCAACAACCTTTATCATTAAGGATATCAAAATATCATTTCTAGGTGTTTAGATTCAAACAAGGCCATCCTAGCTTTACAAGAGGTCCACACTGGAATTTGTGGTGCCCACACAAGTGGCATGGTTATAGAAAAGTAGTTTCTTCGAGTTGCATATTATTGGCCAACCACGGAACATGATGCTTGTAAGTTTGTCAGGAAATGTCTACCATGTCAACAGCATGGAAATCTAATTCATGCACCAGCACAAGACTTACAACCCATTGCACCACCCTGGCCATTTTCATGTTGGGGCTTCAACCTCATTGGCTTAATCACTCCCCTTTCTTCAGATGGACATAAGTACATAATAATAGCCACAGAGTACTTTACCAAATGGGTTGAGGCAATTCTTCTCACCCGAACTACTGGCATCCAAATATATAAGTTCATCTTATACCATATCATTTGCCACTTCAGCATACCATCTACCATCTTCACTGACCACGACACACCTTTTGAAAACTAGCATGTGGATGATTTGTGTACCAAACTCCACATCCATCACCATTTTTACAGTTCATATTTCCCTTAAGGAAATGGCCAAGCTAAGGCAACCAACAAAACTATCCTAAAGATCCTCAATATGGCTTTCAATGACTCTGGTCGGGACTAGCACCTCCAGATAAATCCTGCCCTCTGGGCCTATCGTACTTCCATTTGTACTCCCACAAGCACCACCCCATATTCCCTCGTATATGGTGTCAAAGCCATTTTACCAATCGAGGTTGAGCTCCCATCATTGCATGTCTCCATGAAGAACTATACCACAGATGAGGACTATCACATGGTGTGCCTCACATAGCTAGACTTGTTAGATGAGAAGAGACAACAAGCCTATAATCACCTAGTTGCATACCATAATTGACTCAAAAGGAGTTATAACAAAAGGGTCCATCCTAGATAGTTCCAGGTCAGTGACATGGTTCTAAAGGAAAATCAGAAGGTCCAAGCACACAGAGAAAAGAAAGGCAAGTGTTAGGCCTTTTTTCTGTCATAGCAAAATCCTTTGAAAATGGCCTCTCCCCTGCAAGTGTTTGTCAAATGTCCTACCTTGTGTTCTTCTTGTTGTCACCTTGCTCTAGTCCAAAGCGCATCTCCTAATTCACAAAGCCCAAAAAGATATTCAATTTCTAAGGTCTGCAGGAATTTATTTCAAAATCTGTCACATTGTTGAAAACCCACAGTGTTTTCAAAAATCCATGATGTTTTCAGTCTGTGTGAAAACCTTCATTATTTTTGACTTGCGCCTTTCAGCTTTTGTGCACTTACCTTTCGGTCTATCAGAAATCTTGTGTATTTTTGATCATTTGCCATTGTGAAAAATTTGGATGTTTTTGACCCCGCACTTCTCCCCTATTTGTTGGCATTCTCTAACTGCACAAGTGCGATGAATGGTGGGCTTGGGTCTTCAAAGGATTTTCCTGATTGGTTGTCGCATGGCCGCATGTCAGACTTTTCTGACATGCGATCATGCGACCGCTTGCCACCTATCCATGTGGGTCCCGATTCTTCATGTTGCCTAAAGGGGTTAAGGCTCGGACATGATCTGTGGATGTTGCTTGTTTGCCTAGTGAAGATGCACAGTGTTTAACCTCTATGCTTTTGCGACAACCGTATGATCCTCTGAAAGAGTAAGGCTTCTTTGGCAGTGGTCTTGGAGGCGGTCATGTGGAAGCCTGTGATTGGCTGTCGCATGGTCGCATAGCCCAGTTTTTGGCTATGCGATCATGCGACTGCTTGCCACATGTCCTTGGGGCCCATTGGTGGAAAAGGGTGTGGTCCAAGGTGGTGATGTGGCAGCCCGGGGTTGGCTGTCACATGATCACATAACCCTATTTTTAGCTATGCGATCATGCGACCGCTTGCCACATGTCCTTGGGGCTCGATGCCAGGTGATGATGAGGCTTGTCAGGTGGGCCCGTTGTCTTTTGTTGCAGAGGTGCACATTTTGTGTAGTGGGTCCAAGTGTCACGCGTGTTGAGGTGTTCACTTTTCATTGGCCGATAGGTGTTGATGTTGCGGTCTTATGGCCTTGTCACATGATCGCAAGGGCCATTTCCATGGCTTGCGATCATGCGACCAAGTGCCACATGGTGTTGGGGCCCGGTGGGAGATGGTGACATGTTGAGTTCTGATTGGTTGCTGGTGTACCGAGGTGGCAAGGGATTTGCAGGTGGGTCCTATGGCAGGTGTGACTTGACAGTTGCAGTGAATGGTGGTGTGACACGTGGCATCAGACAGGCCCAAGTGGGGTCTGAGGTTTGGCAGAGTGGATAAAGATTTGGTGGTGGCGATAAGTTCAGGCTTTTCGCTCATTCGCGGAAAGATTTGGTGATTCGCTAGTTTGTCTGGCGATTCAGTGAACAATGGTCGCATGATCGCTAGGTTTTTTGGCAATGGCATAAAGTATTGCACAATCTGGAAAAGGTTCTTTGGTCGCCAGTTCACCAGATAGGGTCAAGCTGGTGTTCCGGTAGCGGCGGCGGTTATATTGGCGGTTACAGTTTGTAGGTTGTCGCATGTTTGCATAGCCCATTTCTGGGTTATGCGATCATGCGACTAACTACCAGACATCGTAGTTGCGGAGTTCTAAGGTGGTTCAACGGTGCTGTCCTACTAGCTTGCTCGATTTTCATTTGCTGAGGGATTTATGAGATGGTTGAAGACTTTACAGAGAGTTTGTGATTGATTATCGATGATCGCATGAGACTACGGTCGCATGATCGCAAGGGTGAGTTGGGTGCCTTGTGATCATGTGACCAGTCATAAAATGAAGCCTGGATTCCTGTGGTGGTGAGGTTTGTGACCGCATGACTGTGCAACCAGGGGCAAACGGTTAAGGAACTTAGAGCCTGTGAATGCATGATGACTGTTTATTTTCAAATTTGGATCTGCTGCGACCAGGGGTACCAAAATTTATGGTTTTTTGGCCATTTCTTGATCTGGTTGGTGAAGGCTATACCCTAGCTGTCTGTAGCTTATTGCAACCCATTTTGGGTTCACATGGTAGGTAGTGGTATAAAGTGTCAAAATTTTGACTTGTTCAAGGTTCCATTCTGTTTGGTTCTAGTGGGAAATAGAAGGCTCTATCACATTGCATGTAAGCTAAATAGAATTTCTGAAAGTCTTTTGCAGGTTATTGAAGTGGTTTGATCTTTGTCTTGCTTTGATCATGTACATGACTCATTATACTTAATGTAAGTTTTTCATGCTTCCAAGTCTCTCCTTGGTGTCATTCTTGTGAATCTTGGATTTTCTGATCCATTGCATAGGGTTCCCTTTGCATATGTTATGGTCTTTAGTTTTTGGTCTAGGATCAGGTAAAATATACTTTAGAGGGGACATAGATTCAATCTTGATTGTCTATAGAAGGATCTTATAAGTAGTGGATGGGCTGGAATGTTTATATTTATGGCTATGAGTCTTTGACAATAGTTGGTTCATGTTTCACTATTTGTATGTGAGGTCTGCCCAATGGATAATGGCACTGATCAAGGGCTAGTATATTCAATTGAGTCCAATGTTTGATGGGTTTTGGCTATTTCTTGGATCTCTATATATCAATACCGTCACCAATAATACCCTTCACAAGACCATTTTATCCTGCATAGTAGAGTTGATTCAATGAATGCCTGGTTAGCATTTAGCAATCCTTTACTATGATTTGCTTTATGAATCTAGAAGTATAGGGTGTGTAGTGAGTTTGAATTTTGTCTGGATTAGGTGCACTCGCCTTGGTTTTGTAGAGCCAGAAGTAGAAGAGGGCATATTAAGACCCTATAGTTGGTCCAGTTGCCTTGCAGAGCTTTCAAATTTGGATTTAACCAGTCCTAACATCAGTCTCAAGGCATATTGACAGCCTATTAGAGCATAAGCATCATTTTGGACACCAACAGCAAGTTTAAGCCTACTTGGCTGGGCCCTAATGTTGTCACAACATGCTTCGGCTCCAGAGCTTGTCAACTATCTACACTAGAAGGTGAGCCTTTGAATGATCCAATCAACATCATACATCTGAAGAGGTTCTATGCCTGAACCAGATCCTACATATTTAGAAAATCCATAAAAATTAGAAAAAATAGAAAAACACAAAAAAATCAAAAAAAGAAAAAAGAAAAAAAAAAGAAAAATCATTCGTCCAATGGTGAAAACATGGCAATTCAAGTGCCTTGGACAAGTATGTTGGTGAAAATCTGGTAAACATGCATCATACATAGTGGACCGAATCATTATCTATCAAACTCCCATCCCCCCCATCCCACAAACTCAATCTTTTTTCAACCATCCCCATCCCCACCACCATCCCACAACATTCCTTTATTTAATCCTCAAGAAAATCCGCAATCCCTTCTGCACATATCTTGTACCATATCCTATATATATCCTATATAGCAAGATCTTCCTATCCCCAATCTTGAGCTTCTGTACATAGTCATTTTAAATAGCTCCCTGTCTATTGTACATAATCATCACATCTTATTGTACATGTCCTTGTCAGTCATGCAACAACATTTGATTAGAAATCTTGTCCTACCCAGCCTTGTCCTTTAGAAACATCAATTGTCAACTATTCTTGATCAGAACGATTATCCTTGAACTTCATCATTTGCCAATGAACAACCAACACTCATTCTTTCATCAATCAGTGGGTCCTTGAGGATGTATCCTTCCTCATGTCAGATCTAATCTTCCACCAATCACATCAGGTCTGTGTTGATGTTTCCTTCCACACATTCAGAACAATCTTCCCACCATCAGTCAAATCAAATCTCTCTCCTTGGCAAAAGGATGTCTTTTTAGGAGTTATCATTTTGGTGTTAGATTTTGTCCTTTTGATCTTGTTAATCTTTTGCATCTTCTCATTGTTCTCTACTCAAAGTCACCATGATCCTTTATATCATGGTGCGCTGCGAATGAGAAAAATTTGGGGCAAGGTCTTTTGATTTTTTGCTTTTGCCTGTGAATCAGTTGGACATGACCCTTGCACATTTCACATGTGATCTTTTGGATTACATGGTGAACTTGGGAAATGTCATTTGTTTGTGGTTTCTCTAGCATCATTTCTACCATGCTTCCTCTTGGGTTCATGTGTGATGTTGGGGCAACCTTGCATGTTTTTTTTGCGTTAGTCCTATGAAACGCTGGTGACGAAGCCTTGTGTTCTTTCATAACCTTGGAAGGTCTCTAGAATTTCTATATCAAACTCGGTTGCGCTCTCCACATTTGCACTTGGAGCTCCTAAAATCCCCTGCATCCTGCATCATCTAGATTAATCTTGCATCTTGCATCTTCATGTAGCTACATCCTGCATTTTTCATTCCATATCATCTTGCATTCACCCATCTTTTCTCTTGGAAGCTTGGTTATTTATCCTCCCTTCTTCATGCATTCTTTCGCTTCCCTCCTGTTTCTTTTAGAGAAAATTTCACAACGTTTCATCTTTGCATTATTTTCTTGAGGGGGCACAACCCTTTATTCCTCTAAATTGTAGCCTAGGACATCTTTTTTTTTTTTCTTTGATGTCATGCCACTTGCGGCATCACATCAAAGAGGGGCAAAATGTAGACACCTAACAATTCATTAGAAAATAAAATATTTTTATTTTTTGAAAACCTCTGATGACATCATCATTTATTAATTAATTAATTTATTTATTTATTTATTTATTTTTATGCCATTAAATCCTCCTATTTTAATTAACCATCTTTAATTAAAGAATCCCTCCCCAAAATTATTTAAATCAAGTTTGAATGAATTTCCTCTATTTATTAATTATTAATTGATATAAATAATGCCAAAAATCTTTTTAATAAATAAAATATTTATTAAAAGCCTAAAACCTTAGAAATCTTCTAGAAATCCTTAACCTCTTTTAGAATTTCCTAATCTCACTCTAATCCTGATAAAAAGGTGATTCCTACCTTTTTAGTCTAAACCCCTTATGACATCATCATTTGTTAATTAATTAATTTATTTTTATTCCATTAAATCCCTTTATCTTAATTAAGAAATCCCTTCCAAAAATGTTTAAATCTCATTTAAATATTATTTCTCTATTTATTTATTATTTAATTAATAAATTGACCAAAAATTATTTAAATAAATAATATTATTTATTTAAATCCTAAACCTTAGAAATATTGTAGAGATCCTTAACCTCTTCTAGAATTTCCTAATCTCACTTTAATTTTAATTAAAGAGTGATTCTACCATTTCCTAAGCCTAATCCCATCTCAAAAACATTTAAATCAAATTTAAATGCTAAACCCTCTTATTTATTAAATCTATTTAATAAATAAAATTTCTCAACCAAAAGCCTTTGAAATAAATAAATATTTATTTATTTCCTAAACTCCTAATATCCTAGAAAGTCCTAGACTCTTCTAGAAAGTCTTCAATCCTCATCCTAAGCATTGGTCCATTCAAACTTTGAAAGTCAATCCTTATCCCCTTGACTCAACCCCTAACCAAACCCCAAACTCTAACCTTCCTCCTAACCCAAGCCCTTCCCAAATCCTATAAATACCCTCATTCCTAAGAGCAAATATGCAATTTCCTTTTCATTCATAGTAAACTTATAATGCTAGAATAGCTCTAGATCTTTAAGCTTTCATACTAATTGTTAAATTTCTTTCATTTCCAAGCTTTGTTTAACTCACATCTTTTAGCTTAGACTTAATGGAGTGAACTAGTTTCTTTTATTTTAAGCATTTCTTGCATCATACTCACACTTCTTTTGGTTTAAAAATAATCTAGTATAATCATCCTTGCATCAAATAGCATCATATTGAGTTCTTGATGCTTTAGGGGCAATTTTGGGTGTTCTACCCAATATTGTGCCATTTTTGAGGTTTTCATGAGTCTCAATCCCTCTTAGAGTGCACTAGGAATATGCTCAAAGTGCTTAGAGAACACATCCACATCCCTCTCATTGAAGCAAATCAGATGAGTGTTGTATAGCACTTGTTTTAGCAACAATCTTGAGGTGGCTGGGTTTTATTTCCTTTGTCTTTATACTTTTTATGATTTCTTGAACATGTTAGATTAGTTTAACGTTTGAGTGTTTCAACCTTTCAAGACAGGTAACAGGTTCACAAATTTCCTATCTCATTATATATATATATATATATATATATATATATATATATATATATATATATATATATATATATATATATATATATATATATATATATATATATATATATATATATATATATATATATATATATATATATGTTGTCACTAACAATAAGGAAGCCATAAAATCTCAAACTTGCTAAATATAAATAATATTACTGTCATTTTAATTTGAATGTAAATTATTTTATAAGGTACACATTATGATCATAAATTATATACAAAATATATTATTTTTATAAAGTTAAAAACATAATTTATAATAGTTAATTTAAAAATATATGTTAAAGAAATAGAGTTAGAACACCATAATCGAACATGTTTCAATAGTCTGCACTGCATTTCACAAATTAAAACCCCATTAGAAAATCATCTATGAAACAATAGCTGCCCTTTCTTAGAAAAAAATAAGTTAACAATGAGATCAATTGTTGAAGTTGATTAGTACCAATAGTGCACCATTATTGAGGCATTTGTGCAAAAGTTGAACGATTATTGGGGCATTTGTGTAAAAGCATTTGATCAATTGTGCACATTTTTTGGCTATCTAAGCGAATGGATAATGTCACAAAATGGGCTAGGTATCGAGCATCACTTTGAAATGGTTACTTTTGACAACTTTGACACTTAATGAATAGTACACGGAGCATCACTTCATAGAAGCCAAAAAAATATTTTGTGAGCAGCTAAGTCGCATATGGAGACAATAAAAAAAATTGTTGAAATCTATTTTATAGTTTAGGCTCTATAGATGCGTGAAGTAAGCCATGACAACTAGTAGTATGCCTACCCTACTTTTCTAAAAAATACATTCACACTTATGATAGTCAAATAACTACATTTTGTTATACAAACTTCACGATTAAAAGAAGAAATAGTACATTACTAAAAAAATTATGATGTACAATTTTTACATAGAAATATTTCAATGAATTTCTATTGACTTCTAAAAACAATCCTAGATATTAATAACTTGGAAACTAACCCAAATTCATTACTTATAAAAATATTCTCGAAACTTAAAAATTATTATTAAACTCACATAGACCAGTACTTCAAATCATCAGAAATTCCACTTTCATTATGTGCTTTGCTTTAAACCCTACAAGTTCGTAGAGAAAGTGGCCACATCATAAATTTATGGTCTATTGTAACTGAACTAGGACGCGCTATACTATGATATAGATGACTGAGAATTGACTACTCAGATGCACACAAAATCGTGAGCCGTGGTCGACATTAATGCATTTCAATGCATATATGTAATTCATTCAAATACAGATCATGCTTAAATTCATTACATCAATAAAGACACAAATCCATAATAATTAATCAATATTATAGATAAATAACTATATTAGTATTAATAGAGCGGAGAGTAGGAGTCAATTCAGGACATAAACCCGAGATTTAGCAAAGACACATTCCTATTTCATCGAATGGGAGGAACGAATTGGGATTTTAATGGATATAGGGACTAAAACGGTGGCATGTAACAACATACATATTTAATTTCCATCTTGATCCAGAGTGACATAAACGTAATGACCCAACAAATTTATTAGAGGAACGTCCTTAACACTGTAAGTAAATATCAATGCAGCTGGCAATTGAATTCAAATTAGGTGAGTGATAAACAATTAATAGATATATAAACAATTGGGAGCCATGGAACCATTAATTGTATATTTATCATGAACGATTAGTTTCAATACTGATCTATAAGTTTGTCCTTTTCCATCATTAATAAATTGCATATTTCTAGTAGGGTGAGTGATAAGATGGAATCAATGTATTCTAAAAACTATATTGATCATCATTGAGTCTTGATATCAATTCCTGGTAGAAGCGACTCTGCTATAAGGATTGGAAATCTCAATTATATATATATATATATATATATATATATATATATATATATATATATATAAAGTTATTAGTACTAGATAAGGATATATCAATAAATAGTTACCAATCAATGTTCTTCAGTTCTAGACGTAAGAGAGGGACAAAAGATCAACTCAGAACAATCATGTCACCAACAACAAGAAGGGAGGAATTTAGTGGGGTTACAAGCCTTTAGATAGGATGGAAACCAACAATGGATTAGACCCAACATGTCACCTGGAATAAGGGTATCATACCATAAAATTTAACTATACATTTCCCTAAGAAGTATATTAGAGGAAGCTCAATTAAGGGACATTACAATTTGTTTGTTATGAAGACAATAATAGTGAGAGTATAAGTGTAACATATACACATATCCATTTGAAAAAATCAAATAACCAGTTCATTATGATATTTACACTGTAAGGAAGCAAAGGTGTGCGAAAATGCTTCCTACGCTAATCTTGAGAGGACAGTTATGCAAATTTCAACTTAAATATCACAAAAATTTCAAGAAATGCACAATAAAGCATAATCAAAATAACAATGAACACATAACACAATGATTACCGTGGGGAAACCCTTCCGGGAGAAAAACCCCACCCTCCAAAACCCGCACAATGTATTATCAAATCAAGATGACTACAATACACTTGCAATGCAAGTTCTTACAAGAGCGCAACACCACAACTTCAAACTTGGAGAGACTCCTTCTAGCATCTAGTCTTGCAAACAAAACTAAATGATCAAACACCTCCCCAAGCCCTCCTTTTATAGTGATTTTACAAGTTGGAAACCACTTGTGGCTTTAAAAAACCATGGGTATAACCACCATACCACATGTTACCCATTTTTAACATTTACATTTTCAAGATGGAAAAACAACCAGGTTAAGATAGCATTCTTGTCCATAATTTTTTCCTCTAGTTTAGACCCCCATAAAAGTCATAAAACAAGCTAACTATGCCCTAAAAATGGCCGTCCTATATTCTACTATGGGTAGGGCATCTTTTGGCATTTTATACACTCTTTTCCAAGACATAAACAAGTGGAAAACTTCCACAAACAAATTCCAGAATTTTCCTTTAAAAGATTGCAAGGTTGAGACATGTGTTCTCAACATTCTCCCACTGGTCGAACACCTTGCAAGAGTAAGGGGATTCAAAATATCATGGACTTAATTGCTAGGGGCCAAGAGGCCCATAGACTCGGAACACCCTCTAAACTTCTCTATGCTCACGGGCTTAGTTAATACATCAACAACATTCACCAAAGTCTCTACCTTCTCCAGCTTCACCTTTCCATCCTCAACCATATCTCTTACAAAATGATATTGTACATCAATGTGCTTGATCTTGGCATGAAAAGTAGGGTTCTTCACTAGGAAAATTGCACTCTGACTGTCATTGCTAATTTTCACTGCACCTTGTTTAAACTCTATATCTGAACACAATCTCTTTAGCTAGATAGCCTCCTTATAGGCATGAGTAGCTGCCATATACTCTATCTCATTAGTGGAAAAAGTGACCATAGCCTATTGCTTGCTCATCCAACTGATTGCACCACTAAATAATGCAAACACATATGCACTGGTGGATCTTATTCTATCAACATCACTAGCCCAGTCTGAATCCACATAGCCTCAAATATCTAAGGAATTCTTGTTTCTTATTCCATGAAAACATATTGAGTACTGTAAAGTACCCTACAAGTATTTGGAAACTCTTTTTACTACATCCCAATGTTCTCTTCTTGGATTAGACATATAACGAGAAAGTACTGCCACTTCTTGGAAAATGTCTGGTCTTGTACAGACTATAACATACATCAAACTTCCAACAACACTCTGATATGGTACTTGACTCATCTCTTCCATCTCCAATGGTGATGTAGGACACTGTGAACTAGAAAGCTTTGTTCTCATTGTAACATGAACACTCAATGGTCTTGAATCCTGCATATTGAATCTTTTCAAAATAGTACCAACATACTTGCTCTTGCCTAGACAAAGCTTTCTATTTTGTCTATCTCTTACAATCTCCATTCCTAGAATGTGCCTAGCTACACCAAGATCTTTCATTTCAAAATTTATCGAGAGCTGAGATTATAATTTTGCAATCAAACCTTTTCCTTTGCCAATAAATAACATGTCATCGACATACAAGGCAATAATCAAGAAATGATCACCATCAGTTTTGAAATATATACAATGATCAGATTTAGATTGGACAAATCTCAAACTCAACACATATGTATCAAACTTCTGGTACCACATCCTAGGACTCTGTTTTAAACCTTACAAGGATTTCTTCAGCTTACAGACCAAATGACTTTTACCTTTCACATCATAGTGCTTTGGTTGTGTCTTGTAAATTTCTTCCTCCAAATTTCCATGAAGGAAAGTTATTTTCACATCCATTTGCTTGATCTCTAGATCATAAGCTACTACAATAGAAAGCAAAAATCTAATGGATGTCATTTTGGCTACTGGAGAAAAAATCTCACCATAATCTACTCCCTCAACTTGGGAGTAACCTTTTGCAACTAAATGTGCTTTATACTTCTCAATGTTTCCATCTGAACCCATCTTCTTCTTGAACACCCATTTACAACCAACAGGCTTTCATCCTTCAGGCAATGGTACAAGGTCCCATGTTTGATTCCTCTTAAGAGCTGCCATTTCTTCATCCATGGCTATTTTCTAGGACTCTGAATCATTCATACCAAGAGCCTCTTCTACAAATGTCAGTTCATCAATATTAACATTCAATGAAAATATGCATCTCCAATCATTAGGAGAATACCCATACCTTTCAGGTGGTTTCATTTGTCGAGTAGACCTTTGAGAAAGATCTGGTTCAGGTTTAGGTTCAAGTATCTCTTCTTCCTCTAATGATTCATAATTTGTAGAGCTCTCATCGACTTCTTGTCTTTCTAAAGGCCTCGATTCAAATTTCTCCGATGTAGCAGGTAGTTGAATCACATCTTTCTTTCCTTCTGTTTGTTCTAGCTGCACTATAACAGAAGAAGGCTTAGTTTCTCTAAAAATAACACTTCTAGAATAAAATACCTTTTGTTGAACAGGATCCCAAAGATTTTATCCTTTCACACCATAGCTATATCTGATGAACATACGTTTAACATATTTTTTGTCCAATTTTGTTTGTTTCTCCTTTAGCACATGAGCATATGCTTCGCAACCGAACACTCTCAGATGTCTAAGTGAAGGCTTGTTGCCTGACCATGCTTCCATTGGCATCTTATCAACAAGAGCTGATGTAGGAGACCTATTTATTTGGTAGCAGGTAGTGGCTACAACTTCAGCCTAGAAATTTTGTTATAGTCCAACACCACTCAGCATACTCCTAGCCTTCTCCATCGGGATCCTGTTCATTCTTTCTGCAACTACATTCTACTGAGGAGAATATGGAGTTGTCTTCTCTCTTTTAATACCACAATATTTACAAAATGTGTCAAAATCATTCGAGCAAAATTCACCACCATTATCAGTTCTCAAACTTTTTATTTTCTTTCCAGTCTATAACTCTACCATTGCTTTAAATTCTTTGAAACGACTGAAAACTTCAACTTTACTACTAAGAAAACAAACCCATGTTCTTCTACTAAAATCATCAATGAAGGAAACATAATAAACTAATCTACCAATAGAAGGAACATCAACTAGACCAAATACATCCAAATGGATTAGATCCAAAATACATGAGGACTTATGAGAACTCGAGTAAAACTAAATGCGATTTTTCTTACGATAGATACAATGCTCACGAAAATTAAATTCAAGATTGCAATCATTCAACCCATCAACAAGGCTCTCATTTTTCAAGGTCCGTAGACCTTTCTCACCTATGTGGCCAAGTCTCTAGTGCCATAACATGGTCTTCTTTGTAGGTAACTTTGATTTGGTAGACAAAGCACCCTTGGGTACCCAAAAACCATGACCATCTATTGAAAGAGAAACCCTTTTCTTTTTCAACTGAGTAGTTTTTTTCACAATCTTATTAAAAGTACTATTGCACTCAACTGTGCATGCATCAAGCTAGTACAATATACCCAATCTACTTCCTCTTGCCATTACCATAGCACCTCTCACCATTTTCACACCTGCTTCAAAAAACTATACATGCACACCCACATCTATTAGCTTGCTAACAGATAACAAATTCCTTGCTAGTCCCGAGATATGAAAGACACCATCAAATCTTCTAATTCTACCATCAGAAAATTTCACACGAATACTTCCACGACCAACAATATCAAGAACTGAGTTATCACCCAAATACACCTTACCACCAGCAAAATTTTCATACTTACTAAACCAATTTTTATTAGGATTCATGTGGAAAGATGCACCTGAGTCTATCAACCATGCATTGTCACCTGCACGAGTGGCCAAGGCTACAATGAAAGCATCTCCATCTTCCTTCTCAGACTCAAAATCAGAATCTTACTTCTTCCTCTTCTTTTTCTTCTCCTCTTTGTAATCCTTTCATAAGTGTCTGGGTTTGCCACAATTCTAGCAGATTGCCTTGGACTTACCAGGAGATTTAGATCTCCCCTTATTCTTGGACTTAGAACAACCATGTTGCTTTTCGTTCTTGCCTCTTTCTTTTTCTCTTCCTTGAACACTCAAAGCCTCTTTGGCATTTAGAGAGATTGTCATTCTCATCTCCTTAGAAAGTAGAAAACCAACAACATCCTCCATCTTCAAGACAATAGAAGTGTTCCCTATGGCCATGACAAGGCTATCCCATGAGTCTGGTAATGAACATAGCAATATTTGGCACCTTTCTTCTTCATCCATTGGCACCCCAACAGAGGTCAACTGAGTCACCAACATATTAAAGCTTTCGAGATGCTTAGAAATTCATTCACCTTCTTCCATTCTCAAGGAATATAATTTCTTGCTCAAGAAAATCTTGTTCACAAGTGATTTCACTTGATAGATCTCACTTAGCTTCTTCCAAAGCTTCTTTGCAGTAGATTCTTCATGGACATTTATCAGAATAGAGTTTGCAAGATACAATCTGATGAGTCCTTTAGCTTTTCTGTCTATCACATCATACTATGTGGCTAAAGTTGGATTTGCGGGCCTCTGCTTATTCTCATCAATCGCATCCCATAGATCTTGATCAATTAACATATCTTCCATCTTTAGCTTCCACATCTCAAAGTTTGTGCTAGAAAACTTCTCTACATCAATCCTCCCCGAAATGCTTGCCATCTTTTCAATCCTACAACATAGAAATGAAATACTCTGCACAAGCTCCCACTCAAACCTTGATTAGGTCAAAAAACCCTGTACCCAACAAATAGAACCAAAACTGCTTATGTTCTGATACCACTCGTAAGGAAGCAAAGGTGTGCGAAAATGCTTCCTATGCTAATCTTGAGAGGACGGTTATGCAAATTTCAACTTAAATATCACAAAGATCTCAAGAAATGCACAATAAAGCATAATCAAAATAACAATGAACACATAACACAGTGATTACCATGGGGAAACCCTTTTGGGAGAAAAACCCCACCCTCCAAAACCCGCATAATGTATTATCAAATCAAGATGATTACAATACACTTGCAATGCAAGTTCTTACTGGAGTGCAACACCACAACTTCAAACTCGGAGAGAATCCTTCTAGCATCCAGTCTTGCAAACAAAACTCAATGATCAAACACCTCCCCAAGCCCTACTTTTATAGTGATTTTACAACTTGGAAACCACTTGTGGTTTTATGTAAAACCATGGGCATAACCACCATGCCACATGTTACCCATTTTTAACATTTAGATTTTCAAGATGGAAAAACAACTAGGTTAAAATAGCATTCCCGTCCATAATTTTGTCCTCTAGTTTAGACCCCCATAAAAGTCATAAAACAAGCTAACTATGCCCTAAAAATGGCCCTCCTATATTCTACTATGGACAAGGCATCTTTTGGCATTTTATACACTCTTTTCCAAGACATAAACAAGTGGAAAAATTCCACAAACAAATTCTAGAATTTTCCTTTAAAAGATTGCAAGGTTGAGACACATGTTCTCAACAATATTAATCATTAAAGAAGCAAGGAAAACATAAAGTAATTTCATAAGGAATATTCAAATCCAATCCCTAGCTGGAAGATTTAAAGCAGATTGAGTATGATTCCTACTAGGGACATTACACACAAAGCAATATGCAAGCACAAAACGGAGTCCCGAGGTTCACTGGCTTTGAATATAGGGCTAATCCCTGGTCCACTTTGTCTAGGCTCACCTTCTATTTATTTCTGTGACATAGATGACATGGTCATCCAAGGTGTCTGCTCTTTTCATGTTCAAATTTTGCGCTCGTAAAAAATCAATGTTGTGGGATGTGGTGATGATTCCTTGAAGTTAAAGAATTAAAATTAGTCTTGTTGAAGCCAAGCATATAGTCTTTCTTAGAGACCCTATGTCAATGACATTGGTGCATGGGTGTGGATGGATAACTATTTCTTGCGCTATGATAATACACATTTATGTTCAGTATTAGATACCACCTTTATGATGGTGACTACCTATGAAGATTTCTCAAGCAATTTGTAGGGTTTCATATCCACAACCTTTTCTTTTCTCTTCAATTTGTCTCAAGAAGCTACAAATACAAATAAGTGTTTTGTTGTTGCATCAGACTACTTTACTGATCCCAAAATTTTGTACAAGCCAGAAGTGGTGTATGGTCTAGTCCAGTGTTGGAGAGATTTATCCATCAACCATTGCATACATGTTTGTCTCAAGCAACAAAAAAATTGGAGAATAATTTTTAATTATTTAAATTAAAATCAGATTGCCCTGAGCCTTCCTATCACAGCTTCCAGTAATTCTCAGTAGCCTCCAGTAGCTGTCAATAGATTAAGTTTTATAGTTGTTCAGAAATCATATCTTGTGTCCTTAACATAGCTATTAAGGTATAAATCAAATATGGGAGAAATCTGATTTTGTTTTGGACAACAAACAGTTATAAAAGGAATGTTTCTAGATTTACAACAACATAGAGTTTGTATCTTGTATGTAGCAGCAAGAAATATTTTTATACTTTGTTTGAATAGAGAATTTGTAGCAGCAACTGGTATGAGCTCTAAGAAGCTCCAGACTTATTGTATGTAGCTTCAAATTGCTGCAAGTTTAAGTTGTAGATTGTAGTTGCAAAATAGTAGTTTATTTTCTAAATTTGTAATTTCTATTTTCAGATTTGTAGCTGTAAATGTTATTTTTAGATTTGCAATAGAAACAAGAAAGATAACTTGCATATCTCCAGCTCTCTTGTTGTTGTCTCTTTTTTTATTTTATTCTGCTGTGCATTCCAATTATTGGAAACAGAGTTGCAATCTTTGTATATGATCTATTTTGCTCTGCTCTGTTTTGGGGTTTTTGTTTACTACTGATTATAGAGCATCTTATTATGAGTTCTCAGATTCCGAGTTCTTCTAAATCTTTTACATGGTATCAGAGCTAGTTGGCCCTAAATCCTTGTGAGCTTGGGCATTTTTGTTGCTTGGTATTGAAGTTTTTTGTGCACAAGACGTGGCTGGAGATGACAGAAAAAGATGGTAGTAGCCACCGTCCTTTAATGGACAAAATTATGATGTTTGGGAAAAGAAAATGAAGACTATAATGGTTGAAAAAGATTTGTGGGAGCTTGTGGTCAATGGTTTGTGGACATAATTGACCTAGCTTAGTTTGTTTCCCTCACAAACAATCACAAGAATCAATTGAAGGAGTCAATGAGAAAAGATGCTAGAGCCTTGAGCTTGATTGAAATAGCCTTAATAGAGGCATTATTTTCTAGAATAGCAGCAACTAACTATTCAAAGAAGCTTGAGATATCCTCCATACAAGTTTTAAGGGGATTGATAAAGTTCATGTGGTGAACCTCCATATGCATCAAAGAGAGTTTGAAACTCTCCTCATGAAGGACAATGAGTCCATTTCAAAGATCATCTCAAGAGTATCGAGTTTGATAAATCAGTTGAGAACTAATGGGGAAGACATAGAGGAGCAAAGAGTAGTGGAGAAAATCTTGAGAACTCTTCCCTCAAGATTTGATATGCTTGTGATTGCTATTAAAGAGGCAAAGGACCTCTCCACACTAACTGGATGAGTTGATGGGTTCTCTCCAAATCCATGAGAAACGCCTAAATAGGTATAAAAATTCTTCCCATGAGCAAGCTTTTAGAGCTCAAGCCAATGCAAGGGACAAGACAAGAAGAAGAAACAACTTTGGATGAGATTCTAGAGGCAAAGTTCGTAGTAACTTTAGTAAAAAAAAATGCTATAGAAAAAAGGAAGAAAGCTTTAAAAAAAACTTAATATCCCAATACTTCTGAAAGAAAGATGAAAACTTAATATCTCAATACTCTTGGAAGAAAGATGAAAACTTAAAATACCAAACGGGCCCTAAGCGATGCAAAGGTCATAATCTAATGAAAAGATGATCGGAAAATATCCCCACTTTTCCTAAGGGTACGATAAATAAACAAGGTAAAGTAGACCAAATTTGTTATCGAAAGTATTAGACAGAATTCGTTGGCCCTCGCATGACGCAAAAATGTTAATTCCCAGTTATCGAAACGCACTAATGGCTTCAGTGTAAAAGTGACTTGTACCTAGTAAGCAAGGTTGGGTGGAATCCTTCCTTTACCAATGTTTCCCCCTTTTTAAAAAGCTTGTTTTACATTTCAGCGTTCACTTACCGTATGAAATCAAATAATATTTTACCTTTGCGAATTTTAAGGTTGACTCAAAATTTTATACAGAAGAATTCAATTCAAATATTACTTAATTTAAAAGTTACAAACTGATCAAAAGTAGATGAGCTTTTTATTTATTTAACAGGTTTCAAACAAATTTTATTCGTATGATTATACAAAATATGAGATATACCATTCTTTTTACTTGGAGGAACCGTCATCACATTGCACAACATTGATTGTTTAAGATTACAAAAGCCTTGCATCCGAGTATGAAAAGAGCACGCATCTGTGACGACCATGTCATCTACATCAGCAATTGACAGTCACATCACAGAGACGGTCCAATGTGAGACTAGACAAAGTGGACTAGGGATTGGCCCTATATTTCTACGTGCATATTGATTTTTGTGGATCTGTGTAGTCAATTCTCTATCATCTCTATCATTGGGTAGTGCCTCCTAGTTCATTTAGGACAGACAATAAATTCCTGGCATGGCCACTTTCTCTACCAAGAGTACGAATTTATTCAAAGCACATATGAAAGTGGAATTTTGATGATTTGAAGTGGTAGTCTGAATGATTTGAAGTGTGAGTTGAATAATTATTGATAAGTAGGAGATATTTTTTATATGAAGTTAAATTGTGATATTGTTGTCAAGATTCAATTGTGTAATATTTTTCTATGGTTAAGCCCACTTTCCTTGCAACTCTATTTAGATTAGTTTCAAAGTTCTTAATGAGATCGTTTTTGTAAGTCAATCCAATTTTTATGTAAAAACTACATGATAATATTTCATTTAACAATATAATTTTTTATTACTATTTCTTCTTTTTAATCTTAAAATTTGTATAATAAAATACTGTGTGGTGACTACCATAAGTGTGAACATATCATTTAGAAAATAAAAACATTCATTTTCTTTTATATATTAAGGGAGGCATACTAATAGTCATCATAATTGCTTACTTCGCTTATCTACTCAACTTAAATTACACATTAGATTTGTATGATTTTTTTTTGTTGTCTTTGTATGTGACTTAATTGCTCACAAAATATTTTTTGGCTTCTGAGTAGTAGTGATGCTCCCTATAGAATTCATTAAGTGCCAAAGATTAAAAAAGGTGGTCTTTTCAAACTGTCATCTAATACCTAGCTCCTTTCGCATCACTACCCATTCTTTTAGACCACCCACAAGTTTGCACAATTGATCCATTACTTTTCAACAATAATTGTACAACTTTTGCACAAATGCCTAAATATTGGTGCACCACTGGTACCAATAAACTTGCATAATTGATCTCATTGCTAAGTATATTTTCAAAAAAATGGGCCCCTATTGATTCATGGATGATTTCTTGATGAACCTTTAATTTGCAAACTTTAGTGTATGACTATTGGAATACACTCCGTTGGTGGTGCTCTACCTCTATTTCTTTAATACATTTTAAAAATTAAGCATTATAAATGATATTTTTAACCTTACGAAAATAAAATATTTCGTATATAATTTTTATCAAAATGTTTACAGTATACAAAAATTTACATGTAAATTAACATTATAAGAATATTATTTATATTAAAGATTACTTATTAACAAATTTGAAATTTTATTTATTCTTTTAAATAAATAATTTTTTTTGAATACAGACATTTATTTCCTAATTTGAAATACACATATAATTTACTCACTAAAAGTGTCTAATACTAACAAAATAATAACTCTTTCATACTAGTTATTATCAAAATTTTCTTGCAATTTCAATAATCAACCTCATGTTTATATTAACATCATTGGCTATGCTCATGTTAGATTTTGTAATTTTGGCTTTTACCCATGTTTTTTTGCTTTCATTGTAAAAATAGAGTAATGGAACGTTTTCACAACTAAAAGTCCTTAATGTTTACACCATATACGTTGTTAAAGAAAAATATTCAAAATCGACAACCAATATCATCACAAATGTCTTCCACATAGAACTTCATTGTTAAATTTTTATTACCAATAAAATCAATAGTATGGGAAAACCTCTGTCGATTAGACAAAAAAGGATACGCCACATGAAACAAGTTGCATAAATCCTACTTAAGTTGTGTAAACCTAGTGGTGATACGTGTCTCACCACTGTATGCTTGGCTTGAACAATCTGAGCATTTCGTCGAAGAACAATAACCAATACACTGGAACAAACCATAGACTGTATTGGGAGAATGGCCACTAGAAACCCTTTAATTGCATTCCGAGAAAGATCGTTGATAATTGTATTCAAGTTTTGGTAGTATGTTTCAGAATAAATTAATTATAGTCTACATAGATGATTTATCCATCTAATACACTCTTCAATTCACTTGCACACTCCATTTTGTCAGTCATAAATCTCTGCTAGGGCAGGCTATAGTTGGCACACAGTTTAATGTAGTTTTGCTTATAAATAGAAACCTGAGCCTGTAATCAACAGTGCTCATATTTGAGTGTTATGTTCTGATTGCTTCCTTCTTTCTATTTGTTTTCATGGTATCAGAGGCAGATAGGCTCTATAGCTTTTGTGTCGTGGTTATCTGATCTAAGTGTTTGCTGTAGTTGCTATAAGTGCTGCTTTCCCACCAATCGTTGTATTTCTTGCAAGTCGCTACATCTGAGATCATTTGAGTTTTATTTTTTCAGTGGAGAGTTTTTAATTCTCTTGCAAAGACCAAATATATGATAACAAAATTAGCTGCTACAAATTATTATGTTAGAGTGGGCTCAGTCATTCAGTTTTTAGAAGCCCAGGCTACTAAGCTTCTATTTTTTATTTCCCTTGAGTTAACTCATATCAGTCTCATTTATTAAGCAATGTGTGGGGCTCAGGTAGTGTAGCTTTCAAACGGGATTGAAACTCATTGTTGGAGCAATGTAGATAATCTTTTCTTGATAGAATGAGAAAAAAATGCTGGATTGGATTTCAGTATGGATTATTTTAGCTGACAATTGTGGATTGGCAGGGGGTCTCTTGTTTTTTGGTTTGGGATTATTTTTTTCCTGAACACAAATTTGCACCAGTGGAGCTGTTGAAAGATTTTAACTAAGAAGTGGTTTTTAGAATATTATTTCTGTGGACAGTGAAGGATGAGGTTTGGCTCCTGCTAACTTTATTTTGTTGATAATAAAGGGTGATTTCTAGCTGTACTGCAAATTGATGACATTAAATAGGACGTGGATTTCGATTTGGATTTGTTTCTAGCGGTGTATTGTTTCGGGGGCTTCTTGGATTTCCACAAAATTGATGTCTGCCCTTTGATTTTTAGTCATATGGTGTTCTAATGTATTGAAAAGTCACACTTGTTGAAAGTGTAATTTGAAAATATGTGTATCTTTCCATGTTGAAAAATGTTGGAGAAGGCGAAAGAGTAAAATGGTCAGATTATAATCTATGAAGATTTTTTTTGAAACTCTTTTAAATTTGTAATTTACAAATTTTTTTCGAAGTCCTTGTTTGTTTGGCTCATAAGAAGGTGTGCATCATTTGCTATGATAATATATTTTTTCAATGTGTTGGTAAGGGTTTATTTTATTTCCTGTGTTTGTAATTCTTTTTGTCATGGCTGCTTCTAAGAATGCTAATATTATGGTTAGTGAAGAATTAGATGGTTCCAACTATACTAATTCAAAATGTCATTTAGAATTGATTCTACAATGAAAGGCTTATGGGAGGTAGAAATAGAAGAAAAACTTGCAGGTCAAAACAAACTTAAATTTTGGGATCAAATGGATTTAAATGCACGGGCAACTATTTTTTGGAAAATTAGTCCATGAATAAGGCTTCAAGATCAAAACCTAAAGTCAACAAAGAATGTATGGGAAACTTTGAAGAAAATGAGTGAAAGAACCAACAAATTAAAAGTAATAGACATTAAAAGATAATTAACTCATTTGAAAATAAAAGTAGGAGATACTATGAAAAACCATATTGTAAAATTGAAAAATTTAAGAAATCAACTTGCAATGATGAAAGTTGCATATTAAGACTCTAAAATTATTGATTTTTTGACTGAAAGTCTTCCACATGAGTACCATAATTTTATCTATACATTGGAACTAATTGGAAAATTTGAGAATATTAAATTAGAAGAAATGTATGGTGCTTTGTTAAATGAAGAGGATAGACTTAAGAAATTCAGTGGTGAGTCTAGCAAGAGTTCTCAAGCATTTATGGCTAGAGGAAAATATAAAAATTATAATCTAGGTAAATCATATCAATAGAAATCAAGTCAAAGGAATCAACAGAAACATAATCAAAGGTGGTAGAATCAACCAAGGGAAAATCAACACCGCCATAATTTTTAAAAGAAAAAAAATGAATGGAGAGGTTACAAAAAAAATATGAAACAAAAAACCACTAGATACAACAAAAACCACTTCTATTTTATCAGATAGAAACAATAAGTTATAATATCCAATTAATGACAAAATGATGTAGGAGAATCCTTGGATTGTTAGAAACCTTGCATCACCCAAAAAAATTTCCTTTTAGTTTGTTCTTAGTTTATTTTTTGTTAGCTAGTTTTTTTGTTTTTAGTGGCACTTCTTTGGGTGGGATCATTTTCTATTGTAGACCTCAGGGTATATTATGGACATCATGTTTTACTTATGTCTAGGTTTGTACCTCAATCTGGTACTTCATTGTGGATTTATCTTAGATTTATGTTTTCTCTTGTGTGTTCTTCATGTTCTAATGGTCAGCTGGAGTTTTATGATCTTGTGGGATAATTTCCCAATTAGCAAAGATTTTTGGCTCATATCATGATATTCCTTGATCTTTGGCCAATATTTCTCTTGGATCGCATGTCATTTCAATAGATTGGCATCGACATCCTTATGATTTGGGTCTTGATCTATATTTTTGTATTACCTTTTGTTGTTCTTATAAAATATGATAGATCTTGACTGACATGTTTCTTGAAGAGGGTCTATATATTGAGGCACTTGATCTTTGTTAAAAGTAGCCGAGGGGGAGTCAATAGTGACTTGTAAGGATAACCCTTGGAAGGTTAGCACTAGGGTTTAGATCTAAATTTCTATAGTAATTAGGCATGTATATCTAAGAAAGTAAGCTTCATGTTGCATGCCAATTTGATATAAATTTATGAATCTATGATAATTCGAAGGTGTAATTTGCATGTTTCCAATTCATTCTTAAATTATTTTTGATCTTAAGTTTTTGATTTCTGTTGTGTTGATTTGGGCTACATGGTTGGGACCATCTCCATAAGGGAAACTCCTACCATGGCTGCATCACTAAAAATTGTATTAAAGATAATAATTTTTTGCAATTCATAATATTGGATCTTTATTAAATTATGTAAACTTTGCTCCATTAACATTTTGAATCACATTTCATGAGTCATTATCAAAACAAAAGGAATGAACAAGAAGAAAATAGATCTTTTTATTTGTGTAATTGATATAGTCACATGACTAATACTATTGTATTAATATCAAAATTAAATAATACTATGATAATAAAAAATTGCATTATAAATAACACACAAAATATTAATAGTAGATAATCATATTACAAATAATTAGATATTCTAAATTTATTACATGTTGTAAATTAACTAGGATGTACTAAAATTTATGGATCTATAGAATATAAAGGGATCTTATACTATAGGAAAAATATAACATCAAATATGAAAGAAGAACTCAATATATCATAACAAGAACATTTGTCCTATAATTATACTAGGTTGTTTGAAATCTAACTTAAGACTCTTGACAACAAAGTAGAGTATATAAAGCAGAGTAAAACAAGTTTGCAACTCATCCTCAAATTGATAAGACACAAATAGCTACAAATTGATTTCTAACAGGCAATCACTATTTGTGCTTTCTCTATGCATGAATTGTGTACAAAATTATTGGATTTAACTTTTCTAAGGTCACTTTGGACTCTCTTTTGTGAACACCTCATGAAGATGACATGGTTGCCATAGTTATCTTTGATGATCCCAAATTTGAATCAGTACTATTTTTGTATCTCGTTAGTGACCCAGGCTTTGTTGGTATGAGCAAAGGCATTGAACTTCTTAATTCAAGGGAAAACAATTATGTTGTGCATTTACAAGGGAAAAAATCATATATCTAACCTAATTAGCTAATGTATATCTATATGCATCAAGAAGAATATTGTTTGTTAAGTAAAATTAAAAAATATGTACAACATAAATGTGTACACCAATAGATACTATGTGTATTACGATATCCTTTCCATCATACATAGAAAATTGTAAATAATTGCTACAAGTCTTATAGAAACTAATTATATCATAATGTCAAAATGAAGTGGTATTTTTCTAGGATTAAAAAATTTAGTATCTTGTTCACTATTCTTGTTATTTTCTTTCTTCTTCACTTTATAAATATTTTGGATTAGTGCATTTGAGAGAAGAAAATTGTATGATAACTTTGAATGAAGTAGGATTGTGAGCTCAATATAGACATAAAATATGATAGTAACAGAGGATTTGATGAATAGGGTGCAAAAATAGTATCATTGAGGTTTATAAAGGCATTATAGTATTGGGATATATATTTTGATGTATGTGCTCTAATTTGGGCTTCAATAGAGTTTGATAAATATGCACTTATTCATTTTCTTAAGATCACTTATGCATGTAGATTTTAGGGTCCCTACATGTGTTTCTTAGAATGGTCCCGAAACATTTTATTGATTCAAGTCTATAGAATGTTAGTGAGACTTGACATCATAATATGAAGACCTAATTGAATTATGACAGATAGATAGGTTAGGTTTGAATGTGAACATGGTTTTATGCCTTATAACAACAAGTAAATAAAATATTGACATTCATTCATCCTTAACTATGATAAACTTTTATGTTAATAATAGATCTTGGATAATAATTAGGGATGCATGTTTTAGAGGGGCATATATCACCACTAGTTTGATTCAAGTTTAGTAGGCCTTATTCAACTTTTTTCATGTGGCCTAGTCTTCTTTATTTGATAAAAATAGACTTATGACACTCTTAATTTTGACAAATCACTAGATAAAGTATAAACTACTAGTTTATTAGATAGAAATTTTCAATTATAGTATCTAATTAAGGACAAAAGAAAATTATATTAAAAATATTATTTTTTTACAATTTATATATTGGATCTTTATAAAATTATTTAGATTTCTTTTCCAAGTAGTTCATCTCGTCTTGGAACAATAGGAAGGTCTCTATTGGGGGCATTCACTTCCAGATTAATGAGGAGGTCATTGCTAAGGCGACGGGGATCTCTGTGGATGGAAGGAAGTATAAAAAAACCAGTAGGATGTCGGAGCCTACCATCCTTAGCCAATTTTTCAGAGCTGGGGAGAAACCTGTTAAGAAGTATGGGGTTTTCAACTGCGAGGATCTTTCAAAATTTTGGCCCAAGCTATGCCTCATTGTGATGAAAAAATTCACCCTAGAAGGTAAGTTTATGGTATTCTACTATTACCATTTACCTTTTCTCAATCACATCAGAATTAGGGACCTTGTCTTCATTGTCTTTTATCTCCTCCATTCCATTGAAAGCAATATATTGGATATTAGGGAAAACCTTGAAAAATTGACCCCTATTCTCCATCAGGGTCTCCTACTCTATCTCCATCAAGGCTATCTTCCCTCCTCCCCAACCTCCCCTGATTATTCAGAAGGTCACGCAGGAGGATTCCCCTCTGAAAACTGGCAATCCCACTCAATCCACCTCCCACTCCATCCGTGAAATCTAGGAGGTGGATCTTGTCCCTAAAGATGATAAAAGCCGCAAAAGGTGTGTGATAAACCCTTTCAAAAGAGGGGAGGAGCTTGAGGAATCCCATGTCTCTGAGTCCCTAGACACCAAAGATTTGAAGGAGTCTGACAGTACCCTTGAGATGGGAAGAAAGCCCAAAAAATAGAGGATCTTGGATAGCCAGGTTAAGTTGGAGGTGGACTTAGGCAGCTCTGGCCGCTGTAGGTCTAATAGAATTGCTAAAGAGTAGTGCAAAACCAAAATCAAGGAAATGGCTTTGTCGGAGAAGGCCCTGTCAGAAAAGGACTCCCATTCAACTGAATCGATTGCGGGCTCTTCTGATGATCATTTGAGTCTGAATAGGACTGGTGTCGCTCCCCCTCTCAACCCCCAACAAACCATGGAGGCTCCCCGTATCACTACCCCACCCCCAGCCTCCCCTCAAAATCACCAGACCAAGTCCCGAGCACAACTTTGTGCCTCTAGATGGCAATAACAGATTCAAGGGTACCCTCAAACTGAAGTTCCCTAATTTGGACAATGAGATGGCTAGCATCAAAAAGGATTTGTAGGAACTCAAGAACCACATTTTGATGACTAACAAATTTTCTCTTAAGGTCATGCATGCTTCGGCTATGACCCTCTACACTATGCAGGAAAACTGGCTAGTTGCAAACTAGAAGCCAACGAAGACAATAAAGACCTCTTCCTGTTCCTTCAGGAAGAGTCAGCCATGACCCTAATGTCCAAACATCTAGGTGGGAGATCCTAGCTGCTGTTGCTTTCATGAGGTTTTCTTTTTTGACGAGGCTTGGCCCTAAGTTCTCTTTACTAGTTTCCTGTTTTAAGGTTAATCTTAGTTCATGGTTTAGCCCTGCGTGGCATGATATTGTTAAGTTAATTTCTACTACTTGCTTAGGATACTTTGGCTCGATCTTTTGGAAAATAACTGTTTTGTTTATTTTTGATAGAGGTAGATTAAACCTGATTTTTTGTGTTGTTAAACTGCTGATAAAACACTCTAGACTAGTGCTATTAATGTGCTTCTAGTCTTTCTGTTCCACGGGCCAGAACCCTCTTGCTACTTTTATCTATCAAAAACATTCTGAATCACATTCCATGATTCATGATCAAACATAAGGAACAAGTGAAAAGAAAATACATATTTTTCTTTCTCTATCTAATACATTGACAATTACGATAGTCATATAACCATTACTATTATATGAATTTTAAGATCACATAGAAATATAATAAGAAATTGCATTGCAAATAACATAGAGAAATATAGTGTGAAAAATTTATGATTGGTTGTAGATTAACTAGGCCATACTAAACTTTATGAATGTATAATATTGAAAATAAACATATTACAATATATCATAGCAGTATACAACTACTACATTACATATCTATTAACGTATTAAACTTAACTTTTGAAAACTTAACATTTCTCTTATAATTATGCAGTTTGGTTGACATCTAACTAAAGACTCTTGGACAATAATCTCAACTATACTCGACTATAGAAAGCAGAAATTAAACACAGCATGAGTATGTTTCAGTTACAATTCAAATTCTACAGAACAATTCCTGGCTGTGGTTTGCCTAAGCTCACTTCTGATTTGTTTCTCGGCCTCACTTGTGTACAGAATCTCTGGAATCGGTTTTTCTAGGCTCACATTGGACTCATTTTTGTGAACGCCTGATAAAGATGACGTGGTCATCACAGATGTCTGCGATGCCGTACTCTTTTCATGCTCACTACTCCCTGAGCTTTCCTTTGATCTCGAACTTGAAGTAAAACCTTTGGTGCTCGTTAGGAAACTGGACTCTGTTGGAATGGGCAAAGGCATTGAACTGCTTGAGATCATCAGAATAACAATAGAAATGGGTGGACGGAGTGCTGCACCAGCTTGAACACACAAAAGCCCGATGTGAATAAATCTCAACACTTGTTCATCGGGGCATGCTTCTAAAACTGTTGAGTCCATCATCTCCAGTATATTCCCCTCATTGTACAGTGCCCATGCCTAAACAACGCTTCATCACTTCAGTAAATTTAGGGCAAAAATATCACCAAAGCTAAAATGAATGATAGAAATTTGAGTTCATCACCCTTTCTACCATGGTTTCCATCCCTTGCGATACATGAATCATATCCATATTTTTCTTTCCGCCGACAATCTCAAGCAGCAGCACTCCAAAGCTACAAATGTCGGCTTTAACAGAGAGCTTCCTTTTGATTACATACTCTGGAGCCATGTAACCTCTGCATTGCGCGCTACATCAGCATTCACTCATTTGTATCTACGAACATTTATACGCCATACACTTAAATGATAAAAACTATACCTTACATTTCGTGATCCTTACCATGTGCCTGCAACTGATATTTGGATATGCCTCTCATGCTCAGGGAACAGTCTAGCAAGCCCAAAATCGGCTATCTTTGGATTGAGTTTGTCGTCAAGCAAAATATTGCCTGGTTTAATATCTCTGTGAATAATTTTGATCGGCGAATCTTCATGAAGATAGAGAGGCCCGCGGGCAATGGCAATGATAATGTTATAACGTTTTTGCCAATCTAACAGTCTAAACTTTCCTGGATCTGCAATCCCAATTCTTAGACTATCATGACTTTCAAACAACATTGGAATACTAGATCGCGAAACCAAGTGTAACTTATCGAAGAGGAATGTGTCAAGGCTCTTGTTGGGCAAATACTCATAAACAATCAACCTTTCATCTTTCTCAACGCAACATCCAATAGTTTCACAAGGTTTCGATGCTGAACATTGGCAACAAGTTTCACTTCGTTCATAAATCGTTCATTACCTTGTGTGGACTTCGCAGACAGCTTTTTCACTGCAATTTCCTTTCCGTCTTTTGTTCTTCCCTGAAAGATGGAAACGAACTAAGACTTCTCTATGTCTGTTTAAACATATTTCCTAATCCATGGAAACACAATTTCTTCAGGGAAAAGATACAGGATAGAGGTTCACCTTGTATGTACGGCACCAAAACCACCTTGTCCAAGCTTCTCATTTTCATGAAAATTGTCAGTGGCTTCTGCCAGTTCTTCCAAGCTGAAGTCAAAATGCCGCTCCTGTTGAAATAACCACCTCTCTGTACTGTTAGAAACATGGGTAAGCTAGACGATCAAATGTTACACTTAAAAGACCAAACGAAAAAGAAAACAAGAAAGATTAAAATCGTGAGGTTCACCTTCATTATGGGTAGCTAGAGTTATTGGTCCCCTGAAAATGGCAGATTTAAGTCTTTTTCTCATAGCAATTAAACAAATGAGTAACGTCACAACCACTCCTACCACAGACCCCAGTATATAGGGCACTGGTTTTTAACGGCATGGCAAATCTTTATTGTCATATAATGAAATAGAAGGGCTCACGATCCATCACAAATCTACCCATTGAAAATCTAACAAACATGTTCAAAAGAGTAATTGTAGAAAACATAAAATTAAGTTGGAAAATTTACCACGCGATATTTTCGGGTGCGGTGATGAAGATGAGAGTAGTGATGATGATGACTCCATGTCCACCATTGGCAAAACAAATGGGTATGTCTCATATCTCACAGTGCAGCTTGTTGACAGAACCCGAACTCCCTTATCCCCTTGACAGCATATGTCCAATTCTTTTCTTGCTTCAGACAAACATGTAGTGCAGTTCTTGATGGATAAATCTCTCCAACACTAGACTAGACCATACACCGTTCCGGGCTCGTAGAACGTATCGGGCCTAATATAGATCGATCCAACAGCAAAATACTTATTTGCATTTGTAGCTTCTCGAGACAAATTGAAGAGAAGACTAGAGGTCGTGGATATGAAATCCTATGGAGACAAATCCAGATTTTCCACAACCTTAAAAAAAAGGGTCCGTTTGGTAGCGGGAATTAGTCTGGAATTGGCATTAGTTATTTTCCATTTCGTCGAATCTTTAGTTTGGGAGTGAATATGAAAATAGAATAGGAATATGTAAATGCTCATTTTGTCAAAAATGAGCATTTACATCTTTCATCTGAAAAGGTGGAATTGGAATTTGAATGGGGAGAGCAAATTTAATTTTTATTTGTGTGGAGAGGGATTTAATTTATTTTTTATTCGACTAGGTGGTTTGTAACTTTGTTATTTATTCAAATTTTTTGTTGAATTTTTTTGTCAAAATTTTTTTCAAATTTTTTTTTTTAAAAAATAATTTTTTATTTTTTTGAATTTTTTCTCGAATTTATTTTTCAAATTTTTTGTCAAATTTTGGTTGTAGTGATTGTAACTTGGTTGCGTGCCACCAACTTTACCTACCTAAAACGATCTGCGATTCCATTTTAAATTCAATTCAATTAATAAAAATGAATTATTAAATTCAAAACCATTAAAACAATTCAAATTTTTTTTAAAAAAAATCATACTCAAATTTCAATTTCAGTTTCAAAAAGTGGAACCAAATGGTCCAAACATAATCCCAAAATGAAAAACTAGATTATCAAATCCACGATTTGACCATTTCCAACAATTAATCAAATCCATCATTTCCTAATTCTCGCTACCAAGGTGGTATTTAATCTTGAACTGAAATTGGTATTATCAAAGCCCAAGAAATAGTTATCCATCCATACCTGTGCACCTGTGTCATTGTTGCATTCACTTCGAGGAGCACTGTGTGCTTGGTTAAAACAATATGAGCATTTCGTCGCAGAAGCATTACCAAAACATTGGAACATACCATAGACTCTATTGGGAGATTGACCACTGGAAGACTTGTTACACGCAGTTCATTTTTACAAACCAACACATGAATGATAGTATTTTTCAAATCCTACCTAGGAATATTATCAATCTATAGAGATCTAATAAAACTAAGCATAGGATAATAAACAAAGAGGAATAGAAGATACCCAGAAGTCAAGCATAAATACGCCAGTCTAGGTACCTCAAAAAAATGATAATGAAGTCTACTTGTAATGAGACATAATCCTGATCCAATCAGCTTGATCTCCAGCACTCTAAGTGTATCCAATGACTGAATATGGAGTGAAGATCAGACCTCTGATCTATCCCAATGAATGCTCCTTTTATCAGACAATTATGTTGAAGATGGTGTATATGATTTGTCCTTTGAAGTATCTTCCTATGGTAGACTTGATATAAAACATGATCTGTTCACATTCAGATGGCTGAATTTGACTAGCCAAATTCCTAAATCTGGTTCTGTTAATGCTAATCAAAGTCGCATGTCTGAATTCACTAATTCGGATGTCAATGGAGACATTGAATTTACTTCTAAGGATCTTCTCTGACTTGTAGATGGAAAGTGATCATATCATTGATTTTTCCCTGCAATGCACAAAAGACTTTGCCAATGCACAAATGAATTCGCCTTGCTATGCTACAAAGAATTCTCCCTGCATCGTAATTTCAAATCTTGAGGAGGGAAGACACATTATGTTTTTGGTGCTTCTCTCCTTTGGATTCAAACACCTTATATATGAGTTGAATTCACTAGCAAGGAGGCCAACTTGGTCTTATGAAATTCTATTTAGGTATTAAAGCCAAGAGGTCAACCTTGGGCCCTCATTTAATTCAATGAACATATATATATATCAATTTTGAAAACTAATGAATAATAAATATAACCAATATTTATTATTATTATTTATCTTATCGATTTTCTCAAGTAAGAGGATGTTTTCCATAAAGGCCATAATATTAACACTCCCACTTGGACTTGAGGCAAAGATCAACCCAATGATCTCCCTCTATCATCCTTGATAGAGATGCCAAAAATATAAACAACATGGATTCCATATCCAATAGAATCATAGATCTCATATCTATGATATGTAGAACACATATGTTCTTGCATCATTTCCAACCATAAATTTCATATCCATATGAAAACCATGGTAACAAGATGTTTTCCAACCGGATGTGGATTTCCCAAATCTACAACTCTCTGAGACTCAAAACATAACAAAAATGGATTCTTAATCCAATGATGTTGTAGATCTCTCATCTATGATAGTAGATCTCTATCTACAAGATATAATGAGAACATAACTATTCTTTATAAACCATACATCTCATATTTATATGAGAAACATCATATCATATGATGCTTACCATCCAAATGTGGATCTCCTAGATCATATGGTCTTCATGACCCAAGAATATCATTCCATGATGCTTATCATCCATAAGTGATATCAAGTCCATGATATCAAATATTTCCAATTAATTTGTGAATTTCCTGAATCCACTAGACACCTTGCCTCTTTTGAATATCAAGTCTATGATAGTCATGGTATCATCAAGTCCATGATGTATACCAACCAATTTGTGGAGGACTAAATCCACAAGGTACCAAGACTCATGAAATGTCAAGTTCATGACATCAAACAAAATTCAGGTCCATGATGATGTTAAGAGCATTGGTTCAATGACTATCAAGTCCATGATATTCACCAAGTACTCGAAGTAATGGCCTATCGACATCAAGTCCATGATGTCCACCAATTACTTAGATGTAGATCCCTAATTCACGATATATCAAATCCATGATATTCACCAAGTGGTTAGAGCAATGGCCTCCAGACATCAAATCCATGATGTCCACCATATGCTAAACATGGATCCCTGATCCAACAGATATCAAATTCATGATATCCTTGAGTATTGGCCTAACAAATATGAAATCCATGATATTCAACAATTTCTCGGATGTGGACCCCTGATTCACAAGATATCAGATCCATGATATCCTCGAGCACTAGCCTAACGAATATCAAACCCATGATATTCACCAATTTATTAGATGTGAATCCCTAATCCACGAGATATCAAATCCATGATGTCCTCAAGCATTGGCATAACGAATATCAAATCCATGATATTCACCAATTGTTTAGATGTGGATCCCTGATCCATGAGTTATCAAATCCATGATATCCTCGAGCATTGGCAAGTAACGAATGTCAAATTCATGATATTCACCAATTGCTCAGATGTGGATCCTTGATCCATGAGTTCCTTGGACTCAAAGAATATTAAATTGTATTCTTTAATTCATAAGAATAACTTGTCCATAAGAATAAGTATATCCAAATGAATAATCATAACCACATGAATCTCATAAATACAATCTTTTCTTATGAATCCACATAAGAGTAACCAAAATGATCATAAGATTCAAGATAAATGTAAAGTTAACACATAGAACCATATGTAAAATAGTCTCAGTTATAATTAGTAAATATAGATTGAGATATGAAAGAAAGTATGATCCATTCATACACAATAATCCATTAAAGTATGCTTCACAAGATAAAGCATACAAATGATGTAATCTCCATACAATCATATATTAAGTTATCAATATCCAAATGCAGTTCTCTCGTAGAACCAACATAATTCATCCAACATCTATAGACAAGTCTTAGCCAAAAGGATAAGAGTAATCACATAAGTCTTCACCACCTAAAGGTAACCAACATATAACTAGGTGTAATGTGATCACAACAAGATGCAATATAGTTCTCTCTCAAAAAAAGTGTATCCATACATATATATGATCAATAGCAAGACATATATAAAGGATAACATATGTCCATAAAAATTCTCCTAGGCATACAACAACATTACCTCTATGTTTCATAATGCATGTTCCCAAGAAATATGCCAATTGTAGAATGTAACATATACAACATATGCCAATTCATTAACCAATAATGTATGCACCCATGCATCAAACAATTAATCAGTTATACTAATAATCAATTGTGAATGTTCCCAAAACAACATTAGATATAACATATGTCAAGGTAAAGTATGTACCCACATTAAAAAAATATATGTCAAAATAAATGTAAGGTATACTCTTGATACATAATAGATGTTAATTTAGTGTATGTTCCATATGCCAACCTAAAGTATGCATCCATTCATGCATAATGTACATAATGAAATGTCAGTTATGTGAATCAACTAAACAAATAATTAATTATGCTAATAAGACATTCCTAACCAATTGATCCAATCAGCTATGCATGTTCCATGCATAGAAAAATGAACCAGTTATGATGACCAAGCCAATGAGGTATAATCCTACCCATACATATGATCAATAAGACATAAGGAAGGAGTTCACAACACAAAATTAAGTGAGCCCATCATAGAACTCCCTCCTAAACCTGTATCATCTTAAAATAGAAGCACTTCCATGATAAGAGCATTTAGCCCTCTCTGTAAGTGGTTTGGAGTCATGTTAAGCACTTTGATCATGTCTTTGCTTGAATCTGGCTTTCTCCCCCCATTCTGCTTCTCTCTCCACTTGATTTCACTTTATTCTTGCATTTCTTAGTAGCTTGGATTGAGGTCCTAAGGTATCTGACCTCAAGGTCAAAGTCAACCTTAAGGGTTAAAGATGACCTTGACCCTTTTTTGGTCAGGGATGAACTCGACCCTGACCTAAGGCAGGGTCTACCTCATCCTTGACCCAGATTTCAAATTTAGGTTCCCATGATTTCTAGATGTCAGGTTTCAAAAATATTTGTTTTCCCACTTCCGGGTCGGCCATTTCGGGTTTTAGAATGGTAAATCATTAAATTGCATTTAATATGGGTCCTTTTCTAGGGGTTAAGGTTAATTGAGATTTAATTCCCTAATGTCGGCCTCCTCTAGAGGATTGTGCCCTAGATCACTATAAAAGGAAGCCTTCCTCTCTCATTTTCTCCATCAATTATTTATGAGCATTCAAATTCTCTCAAGCAAGATCAAGAAATCATCCATTCAAGTCTTCTTCAAGAATTCAAGTTCTCCATTGAATATCAATGATTCAAGCATTCAAGCCTTTGAAGGGATTTGGTTGAAGCATGCAAGATTAATCATTCAAACCCTAGATCTAGCCATCATGATGGTGGGATCTTCCTTCAAGATCCTTTGTTCATCTTCTAGATCCATTCATTCTTCTATCAAGGTGGATTCCAAGCATACAAACATGGAGGTTTTGTATTTACTTTTATATTTTTGATTTACATTTTCCATTGTTGTGTTCAAGCTTTCAGATCAACATACTTGATTATATTTCAACTACAATTGCGTATCTATTTGAATTACATAGCTTCATTGTTAGATCTACTTCTACTAGCTAGCATTATCAATTTCAATATTAAGGTTGATTTCAAACTGGGGTTTGACCAAGGCACACCCTTCAAACAAATAATAAAAACCCTCTTTTTATTGTAGGTATAGGTGCAGAACTGCAGATCTGAGCTTGGATTTGGATACCCTTTTCAGAAAATTTTTGAGATCTACGAACAAATTCAAGGATGACCTTCAAAATCTTAAAGTAGTCTTTGACCTTTTATCGAGGTCAAAGACTACCTACTATTAGAAAGATAAAAGTTTTCTGGGTTTTCTTCATCTCAACATTTCCAGTTTGAAATAGGCTGTAGAATTACCTGAAACTACACATAGACATTAGAAAATAGCATTTTCCAGATCTACCCTATTTTAAGGTTAGTATTTTCCTTTCAATTATTTCAGATTTTAAACATATACTATTCATAGTGAAATATAATAGTTTCTTCTATATTCCTATTCTCCATAGATTGACTCTTTTGTGTATTGACCTTTTGGTTGATCAATTTGGATCTCTCCTTTGGAAATTTGGATTTAGAAGTAGATCTCATATTTCCCCTATTTATTCTACACACACATACACTATATTACCCTATTCATAAGGTGAATCCTATTTTACCTTATTTGTTTTGGTGAACCTGACATGCTTACCCCTTTCTTTTGTGGATTTAGATACCCTATTGTGTTAGATCTCCCTTTGTATTACCTTATGTGTTCACCTTCATTATTTGTTTTGGTGAATCGGACAAGCTTACTCTCTTTCTTTTTTGGTGTTAGATTTCCCTTAAGATTAGATCTAGTTTATTCTCTTACATTTTAAAATTCAAAAATACAAAAAAGAAAATCTATATATTCAATAAAATGCAAAAACATTGCTTGCATTTTCATTTACTATGAAGATTTTTAAGATGCTTTGGTGTATGGTCATGTTCTTTATTACCCTTATTTTAGCATCTCTTTATCATACCTATGATGTTTATGAGAGAATCATTCACTTCATTATGTTGACGATCCTTCATTTTGCACTTGCTTATACTTTTGTGAAATTTGACGATCCTTCATTTATGTGGTAGCCTTATTACTTTTTTGCATTATGTGAAGAATTTGGTAGATGATACACCATCTCCTAATCTTCCTAATCCTCATCCTATCAATCCTAATATGATTCCTAATTTTCCTATTCCTAATCCTTACCTAATTCTCCATCTGTTCATCCTCGCTATTCCAGTACTTATGATGGGATTCAAGCTATAGTTTAGGATGCGGATGTGCAAGACTTTTTTGATTTACCTTCTCCTCTGATTCATGATGATATTAAAGGAAAGGGTAAAGAAACTTCTTCAAAACCTATTATTCCACCTTATACAACCTCTACTCATGAACATGATAAACAATCACATCCTGTGGAAGCTTTACATAATATGTACACTACCAAATATAATATGGTAACTAAACAAGGTTATAAATGTTTAGGGCTTGGAGTTAATGAGCATGGTATTAGGTTTCCTATTCATATACCCCTTAAAATGGATATATATGGTGTTGGTTGTTCAAAATCTCAAGTCAAGGTAGGTGATGTTAATCATCATCCTCCTCTTCACATTCTTCTCTCCACACCTATCTTAGATAACCCTAAGAAAGTATATGTTGAACTAATGAATTCCAAGAAAGAAATATTTAGACCTATGCCGATAGATGCTTTATACAAATATAAATGTCCTTTTCATTATAGAAATACACATTTGCTTGCTGATTGTAAACATTTCAAGTTATATGTTAGAGAAAGAGTTGCTTTAGGAATTATATCTCACTCTCGTGCAATTTTACAATTTTTTCATAATTTTGATATAGGGGATTCCCCTCCTTCTGATATAGTGTAGATTTTTTCTCCTCTTGTTTCTGGACAAGGGGGCAAGAGGTGTATCTTGATCTAGTCTCCTAGGATCCATTAGGCTTTTAGCATATATTATGTCTTGAGCTTAATTAGTATTCTTTCTCTCCTATCTCTCTATGGTTTTGCATTATGCTTATAATCATCCATAGATCTTATTCAAGATATATTTTCTAAAAACATGTGTTTTCCAAAGACACCCCTTGTCTATATCCTTGGGGGGCAAGGTTCTTTCTTCTCTCTCTTTGTCTAGGGAACTATTTTCCTTAGCTTAGTGGTATTTCCTTATATTGCAATATTATTTCATTATATTGACAAATGTTTTGACTATGGATTACTTTCTTATTTGAGAAGTTGTCCTAAGTTGTCACTTCCTCTTTATCTTGAAAATTATGTTCTTTATAAACTCTCACCCTTGCTTTGGTGTTAGAGTTGTTTCTCTCATTCCAAATATTCCTCTTCCTCTACTTTGTAGGGAGATTGATGATTGAATCTTTGCTCCCAAATTTTTGAAGGATGATATTTTATCTAAAGCACTCCTCTTTGGTGGGGGCCTTGGTGATAAGATCTCTTTCTTTGAGGATCCTTTTTCCATGAGTGACATATTCTATTCATGATTATCTATGCTCTTGGATGATGGGATCAATATCCCTTACTAAGAGTATGGTATATACATTGTTGTAAATAGGATATCTCCTTGCGTTGTGAAGTAGGTATCCTCTTCCTCTTCCTTATCATGTCTAGTAGACTACCATGATAAGAAGGGGGGCATATATAGGGTCTCCCTTGTACTATAGATTTTTATTTTTACATGCTGAATCTTCTGAAGGTAACACACATAAGTTGCTAAATATTTGAAGAGACACACAGTGTTTAAAACTTTTCAATATGCTAAATCTTGGAAGGTAATGCACATAAGTGGCTAAATCCTAAAAAGACACGCATTTATATGCTAAATCTTATGATGGTAACACACATAAGTTGCTAAATCTTGAGGAAGACATACATTTCATATTCATAGTGATACAAGAAGGTGGATCTATGGGTATTCCAAAAGCCGTCAAAAGACACATTACAATTGAAAGCACAGTTTAAGAGTGAACCTGTTGGGCTCTCCTTCTAGGGTGATTCATGGTAAGGTGGGGATCTTACTAAGCGAGGTAATCACTCTTTTCCCTTTCTCTCTTTTCACTTTCATGCTAGTAGGACTAGATCATGAAGCTATGTTATTTATAGTGTTTCTCTTGTCTTTCTTATGTAATCATTTATGCTCTTATGATAGTTTTCCAAATGTGATATTAGTATGAGAAATATTTCTTAGAAAGGTTTCTTATGCTAGTTGATTTGGGTTTGTTTAGCACTAACCCCTCTTTTGTGTCTTTTCTCTTTTTTGTTTTTGCACCCTTGTGTGCATATGATGAGTTAGAATCCTTAGCCTAGGGGCTTGTATCCCTAGCTAAGTGTCATCCTATCTCATTTTGAATCCACTTGAATCTCTTCTTTCTTCTCCTTTACCAAGAGTTTGCATCAAATCCATACTCTTGCTAAAGTGGGGGCTTAATGTATCATCTTAAAATGAAAGCACTTCCATGATAAGAGTGTTTAGCCCTCTGAGTAAGTGGTCAGAGGTCATGTTAGGCACCTTGATCAAGTCTTTTCTTGAATCTGGCTTTCTCCCCCCATTTTTCTTCTCTCTCCACCTGATTTCACTTTATTCTTGCATTTCCTAGCATCTTGGATTGAGATCCTGAGGTTTATGACCTCAAGGTCAAAGTTGACCTTGAGGGTCAAAGACAACCTTGACCCTAACCTAGGTCAGGGATGACCTTGACCCTAACCTAGGGTGGGGTCTACCTTATCCTTGACCCAGATTTTAAATTTTAGGTTCTGATGATTTCAAGATGTCGGGTTTTGGAAATATTTGTTTTCCCACTTCTAGGTTGGCCATTTCGGGTTTCAAAATGGTAAATCTTTAAATTAAATTTAATATGGGTCCATTTCTAGGGGTTAAGATTAATTGGGATTTAATTCCCCAATGTCAGCCTCCTCTAGAGGATTGTGCCCTAGATCACTATAAAAGGAAGCCTTCCTCTCTCATTGTCTCCATCAATTATTCATGAGCATTCACAATCTCTCTAGCAAGATCAAGAAATCATCCATTCAAATCTTCTTCAATCATTGAAGTTCTTCGTTGAATATCAAGGATTCAAGTATTCAAGCCTTTGAAGGCATTTGGTTCAAGCATGCAAGATTCATCATTCAAACTCTAGATCTAGCCATCACGATGGTGTGATCTTCCTTCAAGATCCTTTGTTCATCTTCTAGATCCATTCATTCTTCTATCAAGGTAGATTCCAAGCATACAGACATGGAGGTTTTGTATTTACTTTCATGGTTTTGATTTACATTTTCCATTGTTGTGTTCAAGCTTTCATATCAAAATACTTGATTACGTTTCAAATAGAATTTCATATCTATTTGAATTACATAGCTTCATTGTTATCTATGTACTTCTACTACTTGCGAGCATTCTCAATTTTAATAGTAAGGTTGATTCCAAACCGGGGTTTAACCAAGGCAAACCCCTCAAACAAACAACAAAAACCCTCTTTTTCTTGTAGGTACAGGTGCAGAACTATGGATCTGAGCTTGGATTTGGATACCCTTTTCAGTGAACTTCTAAGATCTACGAACAAAGTCAATGACAACTTTCAAAATCTTAAAGTAGTCTTTGACCTTTTATTGGGGTCAAAGACTACTTGTTGTCACAAAGATAAAATTTTTCTGGGTTTTCTTCATCTCGACATTTCCAGCCTGGAATAGGTTGTAGAATTACCCAAAACTGCACACATACATAAAAAATTAGCATTTTTCAGATCTACCCTATTTTGAGGTTAGTATTTTCCTTTTAATTATTTCAGATTTTAAGCATATACTCTTCATAGTGAAATATAAGTTTTTCTTCTACATTCCTATTCTCCATAGATTGATTCTTTTGTGTATTGACCCTTTGGTTGATCAATTTGGATCTCTCCTTTGGGAATTTAGATTTAGAAGTAGATCTCATATTTCCCCTATTTATTATATATACACATACACTATATTACCCTATTCATAAGGTGAATCCTATTTTACCTTATTCAAAACCATATGCCTAAAATTAAGTTACCAATGGTTTACTCAAGGAGACCTACTCCCTCTAGATGGTCCTAAACAAGGTTAAAACTTCGTCAGCTAGTAAAGGAAGGAAAATATGCCAATAAGATCTTGTGATCCTAAATCCATATATACATAGCAAATGTATGCTTCCCATAATGTATGTCAAGTATGTTTCCATTCATACATGAATCAAGTTGTAAATAACTCCAAGATAGAAATATGTCAGTGCATATAATAGAATAACTCCCTTCAAATAGACTCAGCTTACAAGGGAAGGCAAGTTCCTTCATACATACCAGATTATATTATTGTTTAAACTTTAATGCCAATTTAAAGACCAACATAAACCAAGTGTCATGCAAAAGAGATGTGCTCATAGATAAATGACATATAGAAATATGACAAATGCTAATACTTATGAACCGGCCAATGAGCAAGTACTAATACCAATGAATTGGCCAAGTGTGTGAAAAAAAAACATGAGCCAATCAGGGTAAATATTAATGACCTAGCTAATAATAATATGCCAATGCTAATAAGTTAATGAACCAAACAATAATATACTATTGAGATAAGCCACACCAATAAGGGATGTTCTTACTCCTCTTAGGGTGGTTTGAACTAACTAAGGCAATTTGCAAATTCAACCTCAATGTAAAATTTAGACCTACTTTATGCCCTTCATATATAAAACCAAATTTATTATGTTTAGGCCAAACCCCTGGTTATCATTCTTAGATTTGAAAGAGTAAGATTGAATTCCTAAATTTGAAATGGATCTTTTACTCAACCTCGCTTTGATACCATGTTAGTATTTTTCAGATTCCATGTAGGAATATTATCAATCTATAGAGATCTAAAAAATCTAAGCACATGATAATAAACAAGGAGGAATAGAAGATACTTGGAACTCAGGAACAAATAATCCAGTATAGGTACCTCAGAAAAATGATATTGAAGTCTACTTGTAATGAGACATAATCCTGATCCAATCATCTTGATCTCCAACACTCTAAGTGTATCCAATGACTGAATATGGAGTGAAGATCAGACCCCTGATCTACTCCAATGAATGCTACTTTTATCAGACAAGTGTGTTGAAGATGGTGTATATGATTTGTCCTTTAAAGTATCTATCTGTGGTAGAGTTGATATAAAACATGATTTGTTCACATTCAGATGGCCAAATTTGACTAGCTAAATTCCTAAATATGGTTTTGTTAATGCTGATCAAAGTCACATTTCTGAATTCACTAATTCAAATGTTAATGGAGACATTGAATTCACTTCTAATGATTTACTCCAAATTGAAGATGGAAAGTGATCAAATCATTGATTTCTCCCTACAATGCATAAAAGAATTCGCCTTGCTATGCTACGAAGAATTCTCCCTGCAATGCTTACAAAGAATTCACAATTTCAAATCTTGAGGAGGGAAGACACATTATGTTTTTGATGCTTCTCTCCTTTTGATTCAAGCACCTTATATAAGAGTTTAATTCAATAGCAAGGAGTATGAAATGAACTATTTAAGTATTAAAACCAAGAGGTGGACCTTGGGCCTTTAATTAATTCAATCAACACACACACACACACACACACACACACACACACACATATACATCTATTTTGATTAACAATGAATAATAAATATAACCAATATTTATTATTATTTTTTATCATATCAATTTTCTCAAGTCAGGGGATGTTTGTCGTAAATGCCATGATCAATAGTGAAAGTCACCACATATGACTGAACGAAAAATCATTAGAAATAGAAAAACAAGTAGCATTTTTTTCTCAATTCTACTGTATATTTTGTGTCAATGGAAATGTTTTTTTTATAATCTATTTGATAATCAGTATGCCATCCTATAGTCCATTCAGAGGCACCTACCTCACTGGATAAATGACCTACTAGTTTGAACATCCTAACTTAGACCTTCTCAAAATCTACTTTTAAAAATTCAAATCACTCACATTTTAACTCAAAAATAATGTAAAAAATGACCTAACGAAGAAATGACCTAGTGGTTGAGTATCCTTCTTATAACTCAGAAATACTATAAGAATACTTCTGTTGACATTTTTTATGACAATATGTCATGGAGGCACAATGACATGTCACGGGCCCACACATTTCATTATAGTATTTATTTGACTTTACGTTACTCATGGGTATAATGATGATCAAGGTTACGTAGCTCATTGTGGATGCTAAAAGAAATTACATTATGATTGAGGCATATGATTTAACAAAGCTATTCATTATGTTTTTGTTTATCATTTGACTTTGGTTGTTTGAAGTTCATGGAAGAAACCCTCGTTGCATTCTTGGCACTTCAGGAAGAAATGATTGTGGGTATTGTTATCTTATTTGTCTCACTAGCATTTGTTTGTTTTTCTCCAAACAAAAGCTATGTCTTCCCAGTGATATGACATTTAATAGTTGCTGAAACCATTCATTTGTGGTTGACCCATTTTTGTAAGAGAAAAGGAAATTGTTGTTTGAAAGGAAGATTATTTATTTGATTCAGTTTGAAATGGGTAAAGAAGATACAATTATTAGTTTTGTATTCATGAAGAAACAATTTTTGGTTTTTTTGTTTAACCCAAACATGGGTATGCAGAGTATTTGGTTTGAAATATTTAAGTTCTTTTTTGGTTACCATCGGTTCAGATTTTTCTAAAAAAACCATTTATGGTTACCAGGAGTTTTTTTTTTTTTTTTTTTTTCAGTTACATTACCAGACTTACTAAAACTAGTGAAATGCATTTGTACACTCCTTTATAAATTAGATGTGGGTGTGTGTGTAGCAGTGGGATTATATAGTAGACACACATATGCATATCTTAGTATAAAGGAGAGTCTATGAGATTTGAAAGAAATAGTTTAAGGGTGTAGTCTATGTAAAGTGTATGAAAGATTCATAATTTTATATAGGTGTAATTTGAATATCATCTTTAGAATATTGTGAAAGCAGGGTTGTAGCCTTGACAGTTGTAGCTCCAAAAGATATTGTAAGGATATTGAAGTTTAGTGAATATTTGGAGTGATTCTTTTATCCTATGACAAAATCATTTTGATTTTGGAGGGTTTTCCCACTTGGGACAAAATTTTGGTGTGTTGCTTCATTTCATGATTATGTTATTATTATACCTTTTTGCTCTCTTGATTATTTAAATTGGTTCTGTAGTATAAATCAGATTTGTAACCTGTTCAAGAACTAAAGTTATTTAATTTTCTCTAGGCTGATTCACCCCCCTTCTCAGACCTCTGTTACTTCCAACAAGTGGTATTGGAGCAGGGGTTCCTGTTAGGTTTTCCTATAGGAAATATTTTGGGTTATATTTGGAAGTTGTCATGGCACAGGCTGAGGGTACTTCTCTCACTCGAGCCCCACTTTTTGATGGTACAAACTATTTGTTTTGGAAAGTCAGGATGGAAGCCTTTATTAATTCCTTAGATGTCTGTATGTGGGAGGTTTTCTTGTCAAAGTATACTATTCCAAACATAATACCCACTAATGCTGATGATAAAACCAAATATGAGCTTGACAAAAGAGCCAAATTTTCCATCCTATGTGGATTAACAAAAGATGTGTTTGTTAAAGTCATGCATTGTCAATCTGAAAATGATATTTGGGTAAAGTTAGAAACCATTTACCAAGGTGATGAGAAAGTAAAAGAATCTAGGTTGACAACTTTAAAAACTCAGTTTGATGATTTAAAGATTCATGGGAATGAAAGTATAGCAGCTTATTTTCAAAGGGTGGATAAAATTGTTAATGGTAGGAGAGGATTAGGATAAAATATTGATGAACATTAGGTTATTTCTAAAGTGGTAAGAAGTGTTTTACCTAAATTTGATACAAAAATTTCCGCCTTAGAAGAAAAGAATTTTTTTTCAAAGATGACCTTATATCAGATGCAAGGTACTTTAACTACTTATGAAATGATAATTAGTAGTAGTGTTTGTTCTACTTGTAAGGAAATGGCTTTTAAGGCTGAAAGACAAGATGAAAGTGATTGTGATATCATTGATGCTCTTGAAGAATTGCTTGTTCGAAGGTTTATAAATAAATATAATGGAAAACCAAAATGTTTTAATTGTGGGAAAATAGGACATTTTGCTACAAAATGTCCCAATGATGATCAAAATGAGGATAGTGAAAAATCCAAAAATATCTTCAACACAAAACCTTGGAATCAAAATAGATGATTCAAAAAATTTAAGAAAAAGAGTCTTTTAGCCAAAGAAGACTTTGATGAAGATTCCAACAATTCAGGAGATGAAGGAAAAATATTGTTTATGGCTGAGATAATAAAACCTGAAGTGGTCCAGGTAGAATCTTCATCTGATTTAGATGAAGATTTAAATCTTGAAGAAGAACTGCTCTGCTCTCTTCAATAAATAACTTGAAATTAAAGAAATTAATTTCTACTTATGAGAAAAATGAACTGGATTTTCAGAACGATATGAATATTGCCAATCAACTAGTTGAAAAGCAAAAACTTATGATAGAAGAAAAAGATCAGAAAATCTTAGTATTACAAAAACATGTTGATTATCTAAATTCAAAGTATAGTGTTTTAGAACAAGGAGAATCTTCAAAATAGGGATCAAGGTATTCCTTCAAAGGTTACTATTACAACTACAATTTATTTTGTCACAAGTCTAATAATTGCAAACAAATTACTCATGGATCTATGCATAAAAATGTGCAATCAAATGTTATCGCTGTTTTTTCTATGGTCATTTTTCTAGTCAATGTAGGTTGAATTCTAGGTCTAAACAGACTTGGAAACCCAAGGTTGTTAATGCTAAAAAATATCTAGTTGTGGAAACCACTTTATTTGCAAATAAATCTTCTACATGGGTGCTTGATAGTGGTTTTTCCCATCATATGACTAGGAACAAAAATAATTTTATTCATTTGGAAGATTTTTATGGAGGTTTTGTTAGGTATGGAGACAACTTAGGTGCATATATTACAGGTCAAGGCTCAATTTTTTTAAGAAAAGATACTCCTATACATGATGTGTATTATGTCGAAGGCCTGAAATATAATCTTTTGAGTTTTATTCAAATTTGTGATTGTGGTTACTCTATTTCTTTCAATACTTAGGGTTGCTCTATTAGAAACTCAAGAGGATGTATTATAGAAAGTGGGTTAAGAACATGTGGTAATGTATATAATTTGATTGATTCAACTATTCAAGAAATATCCTTAATCAACATCTGTTTCATGACTCAGGTTGAGGAAAATTGGTTATGGCATAAAAGATTGGGACATCTAAATTTTGATAATGTTGTTAGAATAAGAAAGAACAAAAGGGTACAAGGTATGCCTCTCATTAGTAAGCCAACCAACATTTGTGAGGAATGTGTTAAAGGAAAACAAACTAAGTCATCCTTCAAAACAAAAGAATATTTGTCTACTAGACCTCTAGAACTTGTTCATGTTGATTTGTGTGAGCCAACTAAGACTCAGTCCATAAATGGTGAAAAGTATTTTATGTTATTTGTGGATGAATACTATAGAATGCTATGGATCACATTTTTAAAACACAAGTTTGAAGCTTTTGAATGGTTTAAAAAATTTAGACAAATGGTAGAAAGAGAAACAGATCTAAAGTTAAAATGTCTAAGATCTGATCATGGAGGGGAATTTACTTCCCAAGAATTCATTGAATATTGTGAAAATCATGGCATTAAAAGACAATATTCAACTGCTCGTAGACCACAACAAAATGGTGTTGTGGAAAGGAAAAATAGAATAGTTAAAGAAATGGCTAGAACCATGTTGAATGAACCCAAACTACCAGATAAATTCTAAAATGAGGTTGTCCATACAACCACATACATTCTTAACAGAGCCCAAATAAGTGTCAAAACGTCTTATACTCCCTATGAATTATGGTATGGTAAAACTGCAAATGTCAAGAATTTCAAAGTTTTTGGTTGCAAATGCTTTATCAGAAAAGATGATGACAGTTTAGAAAGTTTTGGTTCTAAATCAGATGAAGGTATTTTTCTAGGGTACTCCATGCACAATAAAGATTTCAAATGTTATAATAAAAAGATGAATAAGGTTGTGGAAGTTATAAATGTTGTATTTTATAAAAATAATAAGCATCATGGAATAATTGATGAAGAGGAAAGTATTGCAAAATTTGAATCAGGTGCTGATAATCTAAAATCAAGTGATGTAGAAACTGATATAGAGACATTAGAATGTGATGAACAAGAAGGTTGCTCAAGACAAGAAGGTTTCTCTAGTCCCAAATTAAATATGAAAACTCCTTCTAGATTTATTGCAAAAAGATATCCTAAATCTCTAGTCATAGGAAATAAGGATGCAGGAATATTAACAAGAAGGAAAGCCAAAACTGATGAACATAGAAATATTGCTGAACATTTTTTCCTATTGTCATATTTTGAACCCAAAATAGTATCTGAGGAACTTAAGGATTCCATCTGGTTAAATGCTATGCAAGATGAAATAAATCAAGTTGAGAAAAACAAAACTTGGGAATTAGTGCCAAGACTTGATGACAAAAATGTTATAGGAGGTAAACGGGTTTTCCATAATAAACTTGATGAAAATGGAACAACTTTCAGGAACAGAGCCTGATTCATGTGTAAAGGGTATGCTCAATAAGAAGGAATTGGTTTTGGAGAGACCTTTGCTTCTGTAGCTATAATGGAATCCATTAGAATTTTTCTAGCTTATGCCAGTTACAAGAAGTTTATTGTTTATTAGATGGATGTCAAAACAACATTTTTAAATGGATATCTCAAAAAAGAGGTGTATATGGAACAACTAGAAGGTTTTGTATCCACAACAACACCTGATTATGTATATAGGTTAAAGAAGGCATTGTATGGCTTAAAACAGGCTCCTAGGGCTTGGTATTCCAGGTTGGATAAACATCTTCTTGCAAATGGTTTTGTTCATGGTAGTGTAGACAACACACTCTACACTAAAGTGGTAAATGGTGAGATTCTAGTAGTTGAAATCTATGTTGATGATATTATTTTTGGGTCCACTAATGATGATTTGTCTAAACAATTTTTAGATATTATGGAATCTGAATTTGAAATGCCGTTATTAGGTGAACTAAAATTCTTTTTGGGTTTACAAATATCTCATCTTTCCCATGGTTTGTTAATTTCACAAGCAAAATATACAAAGGAAATGTTAAAAAAATTTAATATGGCTGATTATAAACCAGTTGGAACTCCCATGGAAACCAGCTGTAAATTGGTCAAGAATGATGATTCTCCTGATGTTGATCAAACAAAATATAGGTCCATGGTTGGTAATTTTATTTATTTGATAGATTCCAGAATAGATCTTATGCAGGCTGTTTGTATGGTGTCTCAATACCAATATGCTCCAAAACAATCTCATCTCATTACAGTCAAATGGATTTTTAAGTATATACAAGGTACTCTTGATTTTGGTCTTTGGTATCCACATGATTCTAATTTCACTCTTCTTGGTTATATAGATGCAGATTGGGGTGGTTGTTTTGATGATAAGAAAAGCACCAGTGGTGCTTCCTTTTTCCTTGGTGACAGATTAGTGGCTTGGCATAGTAAAAAACAAGCTTGTATTACTCTATCTACATATGAGTCTGAATATGTTGCTACCACTGCTTGTTGCGCTTAGTTAATGTGGATGTCTTACCAACTCTCTGATCTGGATATTCAAGTTCCTAAATCCATCTCTATTTTATGTGATAACACTAGTGCCATTCAGTTGAGCAAGAATCTATTCAACATTCCCGAACTAAGCATATTACCATTAAACTTCTCTTTCTTTGTGATAAAGTTCTTGAGAATGAATTTGTGTTGGTTTATGTCCCCATTGAAGCTCAAGTGGCTGATATCTTTACGAAAGCCTTGTCTAAGGATTCTTTTGAGAAGCTTCATTCTCGATTGGGGGTCTTCTCTCAATCCCTTATGTTCCAATTCTGCCACCCAGGAGGAGTTGTTGTATAGGTCTCTGCTCCTACATTCATCTTATTATCTAGCAGGGTTTGTCCTTGATGCCACAAAAATAGGAGGAGAATTACTTATTAAGATCATTTTTGTGTTTAGTTGATTGGTTCAATTGGGATTGGTTTAGTTGGTTCAGATCAGATGCAGATTTGTGTTTCATTGATTGGTTTAGTTGGGATTGGTTCAGTTGGTTCAAATCAGATGCATACTTTTTTTGAGTGGTTCCATTATAGATTTGTCATTTTTGGATGATGCATGGTTTAGTTCGTTGGTTTCTTTTAATGAGCATTTTTTAATCTCAGTTGATTTTGTTACTCATAGTTGATAGGCTATGCGACTCACTAACAAAATGTTCAGATGGTTCAAGTGACTAAATTGATAACAATTTTTTTAGCATATTTTCAGTGTTGGATCAGATATACTTGCATTTTGTTAGAGCAATAAGTAAGCATTTTATTGACTATTTTTTTTGTTAAGATCATTTGGTACATTGTTTGGTATTATTCATGAATTTAGTTGATGATTGTTTTGATCACTTGATGGATATGTTTTTTCGCCATCAAGGACAAAGGGGGAGTTTGTTGACATTTTTTATGACAATATGTCATGGAGGCACAGTGACATGTCACAGGCCCACACATTTCATTATAGTATTTATTTGACTTTACCTTACTCATGGGTATAATGATGATCAAGGTTACGTAGCTCATTGTGGACTCCAAAAGAAATTACATTATGATTGAGGAATATGATTTAACAAAGTTATTCATTATGTTTTTGTTTATCATTTGACGTTACTTGTTTGACATTCATGGAAGAAACCCTCGTTGCATTCTTGGCATTGCAGGAAGAACTGATTGTGGTTATTATTGTCTTATCTATCTCACTAGCATTTGTTTGCTTGTCTCCAAACAAAAGGTATGTCTTCTTAGCGATATGGCATTTAATAGTTGCTAAAAATGTTCATTTGTGGTTGAACCATTATTGTAAGAGAAAAGGAAATTGTTGTTTGAAAGGAAGATTATTTATTTGATTCAGTTTGAAATGGGTAAAGAAGATATAGTTATCAGTTTTGTACTCATGAAGAAATAGTTTTTGGTTTTTTTATTTAACCCAAACATGGGTATGCAGAATATTTGGTTTAAAATATTTGATTTCCTTTTTGGTTACCATCGGTTCATATTTTTCTAGAAAACCATTTATGGTTACTAGCAATTTTCCTTTTCAGTTACATTACAAGACTTATTGAAACTAGTGAAATGCATTTGTACACTCCTTTATAAATTAGATGTGGGTGTGTGTGTACCTGTAGGATTATATAGTAGCCACACATATACATATCTTAGTATAAAGTAGAGTCTGTGAGAATTGAAAGAAATATTCTGAGGTTGCAGTCTATGTAAAGTGTATGACAGATTCATACATTTATATAGGTGTAATTTGAATACCATCTTTAGAACATTGTGAAAGCAGGGTTGTAACCCTAGCAGTTGTAGCTGCAAAAGATATTGTAAGGATATTAAATTTTAGTGAAGATTTGGAGTGGTTTTTTTATCCTATGACAAAATCATTTTGATTTTGGAGGGTTTTCCCACTTGACACAAAATTCCAGTGTGTTGTCTCATTTCATGATTATGTTATTATATTAATACCTTTCTGCTCTCTTGATTATATAAATTGGTTCTGCAATATAAATTAGATTTGTAACCT